>CADEHL010000417.1:1155254-1347754 GCA_902827135.1 Harpagifer antarcticus | reverse complement strand
TAAAACATATCATATCAACTTAACACAAAAAGTAAGGCAATTTATGTTTGGTAGATGATTTCTATGTTATAACAATGCTTTTTGGCAATACATCTTATACCGTTGGAAAGCCTGTTTGCTTACCTTTCCAATGGTACCACATTTGTGAGGAACAAGCATTTGTGGGATGAGCAGCAGAGCTGAGATTTGTCACATGCTGAGTCTGTGGGGTGCACCCATGTGACACATCTCTTCTGCCAATGCCAAACAGCAGCCACTCTCCGGTCTCGTACGGCTGCCAGGAGCCTCAACATGTGGAGGAACGTTATGTTCAGAGCACTGGAACCTCAACATGTGGAGGAACATTATGTTCAGAGCACTGGAACCTCAACATGTGGAGGAACATTATGTTCAGAGCACTGGAACCTCAACATGTAGAGGAACATTATGTTCAGAGCACTGGAACCTTCAACATGTAGAGGAACATTATGTTCAGAGCACTGGAACCTCAACATGTAGAGGAACATTATGTTCAGAGCACTGGAACCTCAACATGTAGAGGAACATTATGTTCAGAGCACTGGAACCTCAACATGTAGAGGAACATTATGTTCAGAGCACTGGAACCTCAACATGTAGAGGAACATTATGTTCAGAGCACTGGAACCTCAACATGTAGAGCAGGGGTGGCCAACCCGCGGCTCTCGAGCCGCATGCGGCTCTTTGCCTAGTTTCATGCGGCTCTTCAGTTCATATCGAATTGTATATGTGTGAGTTTGGGGGAGAGACACTGACTCCTGACTAGTGGTGCACGGTCTAACCGATACTTGAAAGGTACCGCGATACCCTGCCGTTAAAAAACGTTACAATTCCTTCCTCCGTTTCATTAGTATCGGTACTTTAAGAATGACGGGGGAAAGTACTCCGGTGAGAAAGCGCCGTTTTAATGTGTGTGTTCAGCGCTCTGCTTCCACTCCCTGCACTGCAGCCGTGCCTGCAGTCCCGCCCCACTCAAGCACGCTCTAAGTGCCTCCCCTCTCTCGTGCACGCTCTAGGTCCCTCCCCTCTCTCGTGCACGCGCTAGCTGCCAGAGCATGTGAGAAAACCAGAAGCATGGCTGCGAGTGGGAGTGCAGCTGCCGCTGCGCCTCGGCTTGTTGACAAAAAAGACGCTAGAAGCGAAATGTGGAAGTATTTGAGCTATATCTCTGACAGTGAGGGCAAGCCTACGGACACCACGAGGCCTGTCTGTCAGAAATGTTTTAATTTTATTTAACACTAATTCTTGTCATTTATTTTATTTATTGTTCTCATTGTTTACAAGTTTGTGTTCTGGTTCTGGTGTGAAATAAAGCACAATAATTACATTTAAGACTGTTTCCCTTTTTTTAAGAAAAGTATCGAAAAAGAATCGGAATCGCAATTCTTGACTTGGTATGAAACCAAAATGTTGGTATCGTGACAACACTAGCTACTCCTGACAGTTAAACCTGATATTTAGTAGGTCTGTTAAGAATTGAATGCTGATCATTCTGACGTAATTTGGCCGGTCAAAGTTGTTTGGGCTCGGATAAAATCGCTCCGTTACTTTCGTCCCGTGTTACTTTCGTCCCGTGTTACTTTCGTCCCGGCTCTCCCTACGTGTGTATGTGTGGTGTCAGGTGTCAGTAGGAGAGGATGACAGCGCGTCTAATTTTGATGTGGCCCAAGAGCCAATCACAATAATACCTGCGATGCAATGAACTAATCACCTTTGAGGGGGGGGGGGGGGGGGGGGGAACCTATCGTTGATTAAACACTATCCAGTGTTTCCCCTACCATTGTGTTGGAGGGGCGCTGCGCCCCGCCAACGGAGCCCCGCGCCCCCCCTGAAATTCAAGGTGTTTAAAAAATATTTTAAACTATTAAAATATTTGGTGCTATATATTTTAAATATATATAGCACCAAATTGCAAATAATCTATAACTACTGTCACTTTTCACATTGAATATGTGCTCTGTTATTAAATAAACTAAACGCTTTCATTTGAAGTTGTGAGTTTAGTGTTTTTGACCCTAAGAAACGCTCATGCATTAATCAATAATCCACAGCTCCTCTCTCTGCTCCAGAGGATTTAATATTTATCCCAATGCCACAAAAATGGTTGAAATCTTGTCTCCAGAAAAAAAAAACTGAAAAAAGCGGTATCAGTGACCGTGTGTTTGATGTGGCTCTTTGCTGTAACATAGAAAAAATGTGGCTCTTAACCTCTGACAGGTTGGCCACCCCTGATGTAGAGGAACATTATGTTCAGAGCACTGGAACCTCAACATGTGGAGGAACATTATGTTCAGAGCACTGGAACCTCAACATGTAGAGGAACATTATGTTCAGAGCACTGGAACCTCAACATGTGGAGGAACATTATGTTCAGAGCACTGGAACCTCAACATGTAGAGGAACATTATGTTTCAGAGCACTGGAACCTCAACATGTGGAGGAACATTTGTTCAGAGCACTGGAACCTCAACATGTGGAGGAACATTAATGTTCAGAGCACTGGAACCTCAACATGTAGAGGAACATTATGTTCAGAGCACTGGAACCTCAACATGTGGAGGAACATTATGTTCAGAGCACTGGAACCTCACATGTAGAGGAACATTATGTTCAGAGCACTGGAACCTCAACATGTGGAGGAACATTATGTTTCAGAGCACTGGAACCTCAACATGTAGAGGAACATTAGGTTCAGAGCACTGGAACCTCAACATGTAGAAGGAACATTATTTCAGAGCACTGGAACCTCAACATGTGGAGGAACGTTTATTCAGAGCACTGGAACCTCAACATGTGGAGGAACATTATGTTCAGAGCACTGGAACCTCAACATTAGAGGAACATTATGTTCAGAGCACTGGAACCTCAACATGTAGAGGAACATTATGTTCAGAGCACTGGAACCTCAACATGTGGAGGAACATTATGTTCAGAGCACTGGAACCTCAACATGTGGAGGAACATTATGTTCAGAGCACTGGAACCTCAACATGTAGAGGAACATTATGTTCAGAGCACTGGAACCTCAACATGTGGAGGAACATTATGTTCAGAGCACTGGAACCTCAACATGTAGAGGGAACATTATGTTCAGAGGCACTGGAACCTCACATGTGGAGGAACATTATGTTTCAGAGCACTGGAACCTCAACATGTAGAGGAACATTATGTTCAGAGCACTGGAACCTCAACATGTAGAGGAACATTATGTTCAGAGCACTGGAACCTCAACATGTGGAGGAACATTATGTTTAGAGCACTGGGAACCTCAACATGTAGGAGGAACATTATGTTCAGAGCACTGGGAACCTCAACATGTGAGGAACATTATGTTCAGAGCACTGGAACCTCAACATGTGGAGGAAACATTATGTTCAGAGCACTGGAACCTCAACATGTAGAGGAACATTATGTTCAGAGGTCACTGGAACCGTCAACATGTGGAGGAACATTATGTTCAGAGCACTGGAACCTCAACATGTGGAGGGAACTTATGTTCAGAGCACTGGAACCTCAACATGTGGAGGAACATTATGTTTCGAGCACTGGAACCTCAACATGTAGAGGAACATTATGTTCAGAGCACTGGAACCTCAACATGTAGAGGAACATTATGTTCAGAGCACTGGAACCTCAACATGTGGAGGAACGTTATGTTCAGAGCACTGGAACCTCAACATGTGGAGGAACATTATGTTCAGAGCACTGGAACCTCAACATGTAGAGGAACATTATGTTCAGAGCACTGGAACCTCAACATGTGTAAACATTATGTTCAGAGCACTGGAACCTCAACATGTGGAGGAACATTATGTTCAGAGCACTGGAACCTCAACATGTGGAGGAACATTATGTTCAGAGCACTGGAACCTCAACATGTAGAGGAACATTATGTTCAGAGCACTGGAACCTCAACATGTGGAGGAACATTATGTTCAGAGCACTGGAACCTCAACATGTAGAGGAACATTATGTTCAGAGCACTGGAACCTCACATGTGAGGAACATTATGTTTAGAGCACTGGAACCTCAACATGTAGAGGAATTATGTTCAGAGCACTGGAACCTCAACATGTAGAGGAACATTATGTTCAGAGCACTGGAACCTCAACATGTGGAGGAACATTATGTTTTAGAGCACTGGAACCTCAACATGTAGAGGAACATTATGTTCGAGCACTGGAACCTCAACATGTGGAGGAACATTATGTTTAGAGCACTGGAACCTCAACATGTAGAGGAACATTATGTTCAGAGCACTGGAACCTCAACATGTAGAGGAACATTATGTTCAGAGCACTGGAACCTCAACATGGGAGGAACATTATGTTCAGAGCACTGGAACCTCAACATGTGGAGGAACATTATGTTCAGAGTACTGGAACCTCAACATGTGGAGGAACATTATGTTCAGAGTAACTGGAAACCCTCAACATGTGGAGGAACCATTATGTTCAGAGCACTGGAACCTCAACATGTGAGGAACATTATTTTCAGAGCACTGGAACCTCAACATGTGAGGAACATTATGTTCAAGCACTGGAACCTCAACATGTAGAGGAACATTATGTTTCAGAGCACTGGAACCTCAACATGTGGAGGAACATTATGTTTAGAGCACTGGAACCTCAACATGTAGAGAACTTATGTTCAGAGCACTGGAACCTCAACATGTGGAGGAACATTATGTTCAGAGCACTGGAACCTCAACATGTGGAGGAACATTATGTTCAGGAGCACTGGAACCTCACATGTGGAGAACATTATGTTCAGAGCACTGGACCTCAACATGTAGAGGAACATTATGTTCAGAGCACTGGAACCTCAACATGTAGAGGAACATTAGTGTTCAGAGCACTGGAACCTCAACATGTAGAGGAACATTATGTTCAGAGCACTGGAACCTCAACATGTAGAGGAACATTATGTTCAGAGCACTGGGAACCTCAACATGTAGAGGAACATTTATGTTCAGAGATCACTTATGAGCACCTCACCTGTAGAGCAGGGGTGGCCAACCCGCGGCTCTCGAGCCGCATGCGGCTCTTGCCTAGTTTCATGCGGCTCTTCAGTTCATATCGAATTGTATATGTGGTGAGTTGGGGGAGAGACACTGACTCCTGACTAGTGTTTGCACGGTTCTACTACCGATACTTGAAAGGTACCGCGATACCCTGCCGTTTAAAAACGTTACAATTCCTCCGTTTCATTAGTATCGGTATACTGTTAAGAATGACGGGGGAAAGTACTCCGGTGGAGAAAGCGCCGTTTTAATGGTGTGTGTTCAGCGCTCTGCTTCCACTCCCTGCACTGCAGCCGTGCCTGCAGTCCCGCCCCCACTCAAGCAATCGCTCTAAGTGCCTCCCCTCTCTCGTGCACGCTCTAGTCCCTCCCCTCTGCTCGTGTCACGCGCTAGCTGCCAGAGCATGTGAGAAAACCAGAAGCATGGCTGCGAGTGGGAGTGGCAGCTGCCGCTGCGCCTCGGCTTGTTTGACAAAAAAGACGTCTAGAAGCGAAATGTGGAAGTATTTGAGCTATATCTCTGACAGTGAGGGCAAGCCTACGGACACCACGAGGCCTGTCTGTCAGAAATGTTTTAATTTTATTTAACACTAATTCTTGTCATTTATTTTATTTATTGTTTCTCATTGTTTACAAGTTTGTTGTTCTGGTTCTGGTGTGAAATAAAGCACAATAATTACATTTAAGACTGTTTCCCTTTTTTTTAAGAAAATATCGAAAAAGAATCGGAATCGCAATTCTTGACTTGGTATGAAACCAAAATGTTGGTATCGTGACAACACTAGCTACTCCTGACAGTTAAACCTGATATTTAGTAGGTCTGTTAAGAATTGAATGCTGATCATTCTGACGTAATTTGGCCGGTCAAAGTTGTTTGGGCTCGGATAAAATCGCTCCGTTACTTTCGTCCCGTGTTACTTTCGTCCCGTGTTACTTTCGTCCCGGCTCTCCCTACGTGTGTATGTGTGGTGTCAGGTGTCAGTAGGAGAGATGACAGCGCGTCTAATTTTGATGTGCCCAAGAGCCAATCACAATAATACCTGCGATGCAATGAACTAATCACCTTGAGGGGGGGGGGGGGGGAACCTATCGTTGATTAAACATATCCAGTGTTTCCCCTACCATTGTGTTGGAGGGGCGCTGCGCCCGCCAACGGAGCCCCGCGCCCCCCCTGAAATTCAAGGTGTTTTAAAAATATTTTTAAACTATTAAAATATTTGGTGCTATATATTTTAAATATATATAGCACCAAATTGCAAATAATCTATAACTACTGTCACTGTTCACATTGAATATGTGCTCTGTTATTAAATAAACTAAACGCTTTCATTTGAAGTTGTGAGTTTAGTGTTTTTGACCCTAAGAACGCTCATGCATTAATCAAATAATCCACAGCTCCTCTCTCTGCTCCAGAGGATTTAATATTTATCCCAATGCCACAAAAATGGTTGAAATCTTGTCTCCAGAAAAAAAAAACTGAAAAAAAAGCGGTATCAGTGACCGTGGTGTTTGATGTGGCTCTTTGGCTGTAACATAGAAAAAAATGTGGCTCTTAACCTCTACAGGTTGGCCACCCCTGATGTAGAGGAAACATTATGTTCAGAGCACTGGAACCTCAACATGTGGAGGAACATTATGTTTCAGAGCACTGGAACCTCAACATGTAGAGGACATTATGTTCAGAGCACTGGAACCTCAACATGTGGAGGAACATTATGTTCAGAGCACTGGAAACCCTCAACATGTAGAGGAACATTATGTTCAGAGCACTGGAACCTCAACATGTGGGAGGAACATTATGTTCAGAGCACTGGGAACCTCAACATGTGAGAGGAACATTATGTTCAGAGCATGGTAACCTCAACATGTAGAGGAACATTATGTTCAGAGCACTGGAACCTCAACATGTGGAGGAACAATTATGTTCAGAGCACTGGAACCCATCAACATGTAGAGGAACATTATGTTCAGAGCACTGGAACCTCAACATGTGGAGGAACATTATGTTCAGAGCACTGGAACCTCAACATGTAGAGGAACATTATGTTCAGAGCACTGGAACCTCAACATGTAGAGGAACATTATGTTCAGAGCACTGGAACCTCAACATGTGGAGGAACGTTATGTTCAGAGCACTGGAACCTCAACCTGTGGAGGAACATTATGGTTCAGAGCACTGGAACCTCAACATGTAGAGGAACATTATGTTCAGAGCACTGGAACCTCAACATGTAGAGGAACATTATGTTCAGAGCACTGGAACTCAACATGTGGAGGAACATTATGTTCAGGCACTGGAACCTCAACATGTGGAGGAACATTATGTTCAGAGCACTGGAACCTCAACATGTAGAGGAACATTATGTTCAGAGCACTGGAACCTCAACATGTGGAGGAACATTATGTTCAGAGCACTGGAACCTCAACATGTAGAGGAACATTATGTTCAGAGCACTGGAACCTCAACATGTGGAGGAACATTATGTTTAGAGCACTGGAACCTCAACATGTAGAGGAACATTATGTTCAGAGCACTGGAACCTCAACATGTAGAGAACATTATGTTCAGAGCACTGGAACCTCAACATGTGGAGGAACATTATGTTTAGAGCACTGGAACCTCAACATGTAGAGGAACATTATGTTCAGAGCACTGGAACCTCAACATGTGGAGGAACATTATGTTCAGAGCACTGGAACCTCAACATGTGGAGGAACATTATGTTCAGAGCACTGGAACCTCAACATGTAGAGGAACATTATGTTCAGAGCACTGGAACCTCAACATGTAGAGGAACATTATGTTCAGAGCACTGGAACCTCAACATGTGGAGGAACATTATGTTTAGAGCACTGGAACCTCAACATGTAGAGGAACATTATGTTCAGAGCACTGGAACCTCAACATGTGGAGGAACATTATGTTCAGAGCACTGGAACCTCAACATGTAGAGGAACATTATGTTCAGAGCACTGGAACCTCAACATGTAGAGGAACATTATGTTCAGAGCACTGGAACCTCAACATGTGGAGGAACATATGTTCAGAGCACTGGAACCTCAACATGTAGAGGAACATTATGTTCAGAGCACTGGAACCTCAACATGTAGAGGAACATTATGTTCAGAGCACTGGAACCTCAACATGTAGAGGAACATTATGTTCAGAGCACTGGAACCTCAACATGTGGAGGAACATTATGTTCAGAGCACTGGAACCTCAACATGTGGAGGAACTTATGTTCAGAGCACTGGAACCTCAACATGTAGAGGAACATTATGTTCAGAGCACTGGAACCTCAACATGTGGAGGAACATTATGTTCAGAGCACTGGAACCTCAACATGTAGAGGAACATTATGTTCAGAGCACTGGAACCTCAACATGTAGAGGAACATTATGTTCAGAGCACTGGAACCTCAACATGGGAGGTCATGTTCAGAGCACTGGAACCTCAACATGTGTGGAGGAACATTATGTTCAGAGCACTGGAACCTCAACATGTAGAGGAACATTATGTTCAGAGCACTGGAACCTCAACATGTGGAGGAACATTATGTTCAGAGCACTGGAACCTCAACATGTGGAGGAACATTTTGTTCAGAGCACTGGAACCTCAATGTAGGAGGACATATGTTAGAGCACTGGAACCTCCCACATGTAGGAGGGACATTTAGTTAGAGCACTGGAACCTCAACATGTAGAGGAACATTATGTTCAGAGCACTGGAACCCTCAAAATGTGGAGGAACATTATGTTCAGGCACTGGAACCTCAAACATGTGAGGAACATTATGTAAGAGCACTGGAACCTCAACATGTAGAGGAACATTATGTTTCAGAGCACTGGAACCTCAACATGTAGAGGAAACATTATGTTCAGAGCACTGGAACCTCAACATGTGGAGGAACATTATGTTCAGAGCACTGGAACCTCAACATGTGGAGGACATTATTGTTCAGAGCACTGGAACCTCAACATGTGAGGAACATTATGTTCAGAGCACGGAACCTCAACATGTGGAGGAAACATTATGTTCAGAGCACTGGGAACCTCAACATGTAGAGGAACATTATGTTCAGAGCACTGGAACCTCAACATGTGGAGGAAGGAACATTATGTTTAGAGCACCTGGAACCTCAACATGTAGAGGAACATTATGTTCAGAGCACTGGAACCTCAACATGTGGAGGAACATTATGTTTCAGAGCACTGGAACCTCAACATGTGGAGGAACATTATGTTCAGAGTACTGGAACCTAACATGTGGAGGAACATATGTTCAGAGCACTGGACCTCACATGTGGAGGAACATTATGTTCAGAGCACTGGAACCTCAACATGTAGAGGAACATTATGTTCAGAGCACTGGAACCTCAACATGTGAGGAACATTATGTTCAGAGCACTGGAACCTCAACATGTAGAGGAAACATTAGTTCAGAGCACTGGAACCTCAACATGTGGAGGAACATTATGTTTAGAGCACTGGAACCTCAACATGTAGAGGAACATTATGTTCAGAGCACTGGAACCTCAACATGTAGAGGAACATTATGTTCAGAGCACTGGAACCTCAACATGTGGAGGAACATTATGTTCAGAGCACTGGAACCTCAACATGTAGAGGAACATTATGTTCAGAGCACTGGAACCTCAACATGTGGAGGAACATTATGTTTAGAGCACTGGAACCTCAACATGTAGAGGAACATTATGTTCAGAGCACTGGAACCTCAACATGTAGAGGAACATTATGTTCAGAGCACTGGAACCTCAACATGTAGAGGAACATTATGTTCAGAGCACTGGAACCTCAACATGTGGAGGAACATTATGTTCAGAGCACTGGAACCTCAACATGTAGAGGAACATTATGTTCAGAGCACTGGAACCTCAACATGTGGAGGAACATTATGTTCAGAGCACTGGAACCTCAACATGTGGAGGAACATTATGTTCAGAGCACTGGAACCTCAACATGTGGAGGAACATTATGTTCAGAGCACTGGAACCTCAACATGTAGAGGAACATTATGTTCAGAGCACTGGAACCTCAACATGTAGAGGAACATTATGTTCAGAGCACTGGAACCTCAACATGTGGAGGAACATTATGTTTAGAGCACTGGAACCTCAACATGTAGAGGAACATTATGTTCAGAGCACTGGAACCTCAACATGTGGAGGAACATTATGTTCAGAGCACTGGAACCTCAACATGTGGAGGAACATTATGTTCAGAGTACTGGAACCTTAACATGTGGAGGAACATTATGTTCAGAGCACTGGAACCTCAACATGTGGAGGAACATTATGTTCAGAGCACTGGAACCTCAACATGTAGAGGAAACATATGTTCAGAGCACTGGAACCTCAACATGTGGAAGGAACATTATGTTCAGAGCACTGGAACCTCAACATGTAGAGGAACATTATGTTCAGAGCACTGGAACTCAACATGTGGAGGAACATTATGTTTAGAGCACTGGAACCTCAACATGTAGAGGAACATTATGTTCAGAGCACTGGAACCTCAACATGTAGAGGAACATTATGTTCAGAGCACTGGAACCTCAACATGTGGAGGAACATTATGTTCAGAGCACTGGAACCTCAACATGTAGAGGAACATTATGTTCAGAGCACTGGAACCTCAACATGTGGAGGAACATTATGTTTAGAGCATGGAACCTCAACATGTAGAGGAACATTATGTTAGAGCACTGGAACCTCAACATGTAGAGGAACATTATGTTCAGAGCACTGGAACCTCAACATGTAGAGGAACATTATGTTCAGAGCACTGGAACCTCAACATGTGAGGAACATATGTTCAGAGCACTGGAACCTCAACATGTGGAGGAACATTATGTTCAGAGCACTGGAACCTCAACATGTGGAGGAACATTATGTTCAGAGCACTGGAACCTCAACATGTGGAGGAACATTATGTTCAGAGTACTGGAACCTCAACATGTGGAGGAACATTATGTTCAGAGCACTGGAACCTCAACATGTGGAGGAACATTATGTTCAGAGCACTGGAACCTCAACATGTAGAGGAACATTATGTTCAGAGCACTGGAACCTCAACATGTGGAGGAACATTATGTTCAGAGCACTGGAACCTCAACATGTAGAGGAACATTATGTTCAGAGCACTGGAACCTCAACATGTGGAGGAACATTATGTTCAGAGCACTGGAACCTCAACATGTAGAGGAACATTATGTTCAGAGCACTGGAACCTCAACATGTGGAGGAACATTATGTTTAGAGCACTGGAACCTCAACATGTAGAGGAACATTATGTTCAGAGCACTGGAACCTCAACATGTAGAGGAACATTATGTTCAGAGCACTGGAACCTCAACATGTAGAGGAACATTATGTTTAGAGCACTGGAACCTCAACATGTAGAGGAACATTATGTTCAGAGCACTGGAACCTCAACATGTAGAGGAACATTATGTTCAGAGCACTGGAACCTCAACATGTAGAGGAACATTATGTTCAGAGCACTGGAACCTCAACATGTGGAGGAACATTATGTTTAGAGCACTGGAACCTCAACATGTAGAGGAACATTATGTTCAGAGCACTGGAACCTCAACATGTAGAGGAACATTATGTTCAGAGCACTGGACCTCAACATGTGGAGGAACATTATGTTCAGAGCACTGGAACCTCAACATGTAGAGGAACATTATGTTCAGAGCACTGGAACCTCAACATGTGGAGGAACATTATGTTTAGAGCACTGGAACCTCAACATGTAGAGGAACATTATGTTCAGAGCACTGGAACCTCAACATGTAGAGGAACATTATGTTCAGAGCACTGGAACCTCAACATGTAGAGGAACATTATGTTCAGAGCACTGGAACCTCAACATGTGGAGGAACATTATGTTTAGAGCACTGGAACCTCAACATGTAGAGGAACATTATGTTTAGAGCACTGGAACCTCAACATGTAGAGGAACATTATGTTCAGAGCACTGGAACCTCAACATGTAGAGGAACATTATGTTCAGAGCACTGGAACCTCAACATGTGGAGGAACGCTATGTTCAGCTATGAATCCAGATTCTGCATACGGCACATGGATGGTAGGTAGGGTCACGGTGTGGAGAAGACGCAGAGAAGGCTTTGCTGATTGCTGCACCGATAGAGTAGGAGAGGAGAGGATGGGATGGCCTGCAGACTGCAGTCCTGACCTCAACCCCATTGAACACTTGTGGGATTTGTGTGACCAACACAACCACATTGGCTGAGCTGGGACAAATGCTGGTTGAAGAATGGGATGTCATCCCACAGCAGAGTGTGAGCAGGCTGGCGACCCGCATGAGGAGAAGAGGCTGTTGTGGCTGTGCTTGGTTCTTCCACACGCTACTGATGCCACTTGTTAAATGAATCAATTGGTAATAAATCAATTGTTGCCAATATGTCTTTATTTATCAGACTTCCATCATCAAATCCACCAAACAACCCCAAACTAGAGTCAGCAGCAAAAAAAGTCACATCTTTCATGGGCGCACCCCACATACTCAGCTCTGCTGCTCATCCCACACATTACATTTCCCCCTGTGGGGATTGTCCACAGTACTGAATGTATGTTAGTCGCTTTGGATAAAATCGTCTAACAAATGACATGTAATGTAATCCAAAGTGATTTACAATAAGTGCTTGTTCCTCACAAATGCGGTACCATTGGAAAGGTAAGAAAACAGGCTTTCCAACGGTATAAGATTTATTGCCAAAAAGCATTGTTACAACATAGAAATCATCTACCAAACACAAATTGCCTTACTTTTTGTGTTAAGTTTATATTATTCTGAAATGGACCAATCTGCACAATGACTACTTTTACTTTTGGTACTTTCAGTATATTTTGATGCTAATACTTTTCTACTTTTACTTGAGTAACATTTTGAAAGCAGGACCTTTACTTGTAACAGAGTATTCCTGCACTCTAGTACTTCTACTTTTACTTAAGTACAATATCTGAGTACTTCTCCCACCTCTGCTATTTACAATATATATTACTAACATATCTAGAACTGGAGAGAGCTCATGCATTATACAGAAACACGTACAAGCTAACAAACACCTAACACTAACTAAGTACCCTTAAATGTATCTTACCATAACTAAATACTTATTAAACATTGACTTCATCAGTCCAAACATTGGTTAAACAATAAACAAAGTTATATGACAACGTTTATTTATATACAGTAGCACCTTTCAACTCAAGGCAATTCAAAGTGCTTTACAAAAATAAAACATTAAAGGGAAAATAATGTTACTAATTAAATGCATTTTAGAATAGAGTAACTTGTTTAGAAGTTTTTTGCCGTTAGTGTTGTCAAGCTTTGACACACCAGGTACACATCTGCTGCCTTAAGCTCTTTTTGTGACTGTATGTTTCAGGGGCCAAATAGTTGAACATATGATAAGGCAAGGGATTATAAGTATTAAACAATTGTGTTTAGAAATAGAAATATATTCGATAAGACTTCAACCAAACAAGTGACCACAGCGGTTCAGTTATTATTGTTCATGCTGGCTGACATTTGAATAGAACAAGTCATGACATGAAATGTTGATGAAGTCAAATAACACGTCATGCTACAACTTTTGTTGCTTGATACAACATGATGAAACATCATTCACACTGAATTAAATATTCATGGTTATTACTTCCGGTGAGCAAGGCGAGTGAGATGGCTGCTTAATATTGAGCTCTGGATAGCGATTGGAAATCAACCCCCTTAACTCGCCTAGTAATATACAAATTGATGCCATTTTATTGGAATGAGAGGGGGAAAGAGAACTAGAAGTCAAAAGAAAGGTGACAAACTAGAAAGAGAGAACTCACCGGAGATGGAAGACGCTCGAAGCTCCGTTAGCTCTGTTAGCTCACAACAGGACTCGGCAGACACCATGCGTTCAATGCTCCAGGAAATACACGAGTTCAGGGTTGAGCATAAAGTGGACTTAAACAAACTCAAAGAAGAAATCAAAGGAGACATGAAATCTGAACTCGAAGATATGAAGCAGGAAATTTACCAAAACCTTTCTGCTAACTCCACGCTAACACAGGCCCACGAAACTAGGCTGAAAGAAGCAGAGGAACGAATCGAGGAGGCGGAGACAGCAAACATGGCTATGTCAGATGCGTTGATTAAATCAATGAAAGAACAGAGAGCCATGCAGGGGAAACTGGTGGATTTGGAAGGTCGATCCAGGAGAAATAATATGCGCATTTATGGAGTACCCGAAGAGAAGGAAGGTAACTCCATGTCTGACTTTGTGGATCAACTTTTGAAAACTGAACAAGCTTTACCGGACACCAACCTACAGATACAACGCGCTCATCGAGCTGTGGCTCGCAAACCGGAAAGGAATGCACCGCCAAGGTCCATAGTGGTGAACTTTCTGGAGTTTACCACCAAAGAAAGGGTACTGAAAAAGGCCTGGGAAAAGAAGATACTGATGGAAGGGCGACGTCTATCGTTCGATCACGACTATGCAACGGAGGTTGTCCTGAAACGCAAGGAGTACGTGGGAATAAAGAGGGTCCTTAAAGAGAAAAATATACGTTTCCAGACACCTCTCGACAGGATGCGCATTCACTGGGACTCGGGAACACGCACATACGACAGTGCGCAAGATGCAGCGCAGGAGCTGAGGAGGAGAGTTTTCTCCGTGGAGATACCAGACCGCAACGCTTCGGAACTGTACCCGGAGATGGAGCGTCTCCACAAGACCAAGACATGTACTTCAGTGCCAGAATACAAACAGTTAAAATGAATATCCTACCTAGGCTGCTGTATTTTTTTCAGTCTCTTCCAATTGATGTTCCACAAAAAAAATTCATAACCTGAGACAGGATGATTTCTAGATTTGTTTGGAATAGTAAAAAACCAAGAATACGATTTACGACACTTCAGTTGCCTAAATGTAAGGGGGGAATGGCTTTACCAAATCTTAGGGAATACTTCTATGCAGCCCAACTCAGACCTTTGGCCTACTGGTGTAGACCAGATTATGAGTCTGGATGGAAAGCCATGGAAAGGGAGGTACAGGGTCACCACATTCAGGCCTTGGTAGGAGATAGGAATTTGGTGAGGGCTCTGAGAGGTGAAATGGATCCGATAGTTGCGTTTACACTAGAGGTCTAGAATGTTGTAGTAGCAAAATCCAAGAGAATGCATTCAATAGGAAATGGGAAAAGTGGAATATTTACATGGTTGACACCAATGAGTAAGTGAATGACTAATTCAATCTTGTACGGTATGTGTGAATATTGAAGGTCTTCAGAGAACCAGTATTTATTGTGCTTTATTTTACAACTGATTTGTGTGTATTATGTTTTGTTGTTCTGTTATTATTGTTGTGAAAACTCAATAAAAATATAAGTATAAAAAAAATATTCATGATTATATGGGCTCAGTTCAGTCTCATAATACACACATGCACACAGAAGGATTCACACTTGTATTTCCAGATCCACACTTGTGTTTTTCAATGCACACACAAATGTGTTCCGTTTCATATACATGTAAATAAAATCCAAATACAGAAAAAAGTTTTACATGTGTATTTTTGATCCTCATATATTTGTTTTCCGTGTAAAACCTCTGCAGCTGCAAACACAAACCGCTTTCTGTGCACGGAGCGCTGTGCATTCGTGCGTGGGTTTTTTGAGACTCCCCTGACGGTCAACCGATTCGTACTTGTAACTATAGCCAATCAGATGTCTCCTCAATTCTAAGCCAATCACATGAGCGCGCCCCCACGAGGCTAGATTTCTTGCGTTCATGACGTTGCGCTTCATGTACGCATTTTGCGCAGTCCGGAGCTGACAGGTCCATGGAGCCTGTTGCTTGTGTACACAAAAACGGCAGGCAAAACCGTTTTAAATGTGTGTTTCCTGTGTGGCGAATACAGCTGCTTTCTTTATCTGTATGAAGTTGTTGTGAGCAGCTACAGGTTAGCTTAGCCTAATCGATCAGTGCACTACGAAGCCAGTGCTAGACAACGGGGGGGGGATAACCCGCCGGTCATTATCCGCCGACATTCACTCTTAATAGTTTGATCGGTGCTCTTTATAAAGGCCGATCAGGAGAGCTGGATCTGATCGATATGGACATAAACGCGAGTGAAGTATAACCGGACGCGAGAGAGAGATCGGATCAGCTGCTGAGTCTGACGGAGACACGCAGCTCTGAATGATCACCTGAAGCTCCACCCTCTGTTTAGCGAGCTGACCCGACAGCGCAAAATGCGTATATGAAGTGTCATGAACGCAAGAAATCATACTCTCATGGGGGCGCGCTCATGTGATTGGCTTAGAATGAAGCAGACATCTGATTGGCTATAGATAGAAAAAATTACAAGTACGAATCGGCTGACAGTCAGGGGAGTCTCAAAAAACCCACACACGAATGCACAGCGCTCCGTGCACAGAAAGCGGTTTGTGTTTGCAGCTGCAGAGGTTTTACACGGAAAACAAATATATGAGGATCAAAAATACATATGTAAAACTTTTTTCTGTATTTGGATTCTATTTACATGTATATGAAACGGAACACATTTGTGTGTGCATTGAAAAACACAAGTGTGAATCCTTCTGTGTGCATGTGTGAATCCTTCTGTGTGCACGTGTGTATTATGAGACTGTTCTGAGCCCATATGGTAATGTGTCGTTTGTTGCATGTATGTAAAATGCCGCCTCTTTATGCACAGCAGACAGCCAATTACAATCCTCCCTGATCATAAACATATTGACTGTGTGTGTTTCCTCCCCAGCGTTTGACGAGCTGGTGGAAGCCTACTCGGAGCAGGTCAGAGGTTTGTTGGACGGGGGAGCAGACATCCTTCTGGTGGAAACCATCTTTGATACAGCCAACGCCAAGGTTTGTTAACGTATGACCATAAATGGATCAATAGGGTTGGCTGAAATGTCGGTAAATAACCATGCAACGGTAGTATTGTGTCCACCACTAGAGATTCGGTTTCATATCTTATGATTTTCGCAAGACCATTCCATTCGAGCCTCCTGACAGCCTGGTGTAAAAAAGAGTTTTTCAGTCTAGTTGTGCTCGACCTCAGGCTGCGGAACCTCCTCCCTGAAGGCTGGAGGGTGAAGATGCAGGTGGAGGGATGGGTGGGGTCACCCACAATGCTGAGTGCTCTGCGGGTGAGGCAGGTGTTGTACATTTCCAGTAGTGATGGGAGTGAGGCACCGATGATCCTCTCAGCTGTGTTTAGCTGCAGGGTCTTGCGGTTCGATGGGGGGGACGAAGTAGAGGCGCTGCTGGGCTTTCTTGGTGATTGACGTGGTGTTGTTACTCCAGGAGAGGTCCTCGTGATGTGCACACCGAGGAATTTGGTGCAGCTCACCTGCTCCACAGCAGTACCACCAATGGTCAGACTCAATTATCAAAATATGAGTTAATCAAAACTCATATTGTACTGACAAGAAACAGCTACAGTGCTGCTGTCTTGTTTTAGCTACATTTATTACCGTTTGGTTTGAGAAAATAAAATTGGCAAAATAAATGTTAACAAGTAAGAATCTGAAGTTAAAAAAGTTTTGATTTATTATGTAGGTGCTGCTTTTTTGTCTTCTCACCTAGAATGTGATATTCAGAGGCTTCAGTACGATGATGTGGCCGCTTTGTGTTATATTACAAAAAAGAAAGAGATTGTTTTTTACTTATACTCCATATTAAACACTTTTTATACACCTTAAATATTAGACACTTTCTTCATTCTCTGTTCATTTTTAAACTGAACATACATGAGTATATACTATTAATACTTGTGAGCTGATACACTCAGCTATAATATTAAAGGTCCCATGTCATGCTTCTCCGGTTCTGACCCGTCCCCTTGTGTGTTATGGAGGTTGTTCTGCATGTAAACGGTCTGCAGAGTCACAAACCCTCAAAGTGCACCCTGTAGCGAGTAAAACTCTAACACAGAGAAGACCTGCTATGCTGCCCCAGAACGCCTCCTTGGAGATTTCTCTTCTTCCATCGTTTACTTCTTGGGTATAGTGACGTAACGTCCGCGGAGCCATTACGTTTGGACCAATCCGCAGACTTCCTCACACACACACACTCGGCGGGACGTTGCGAGGCTCGCTGCTACTAGGAGTGGACAGTGTGAGCTGGCTCACTGGTGTGGGGTCGGTGAGACAGCGAGACACCGCGGAACTCAGCCTGAGCACACACACAAACTCCCAGCCAGGCTGTGTGTGTGTGTCAGGCTGGGCTTCGCTGTGTCTCGCTGTGTCTCGCTGTCTCGCAGACGGCCACTGGGCTCACAGGGAGGGGGGGGGGGGGGTGCAGGAGCTCCAACAAGCCGTTTAGGACAGAGAGTGAATACACATACTTTACAGAGATGCTGTTTGAGAAACCAATGTTTATATAAATCTATTTTAGTAGACCTCAACAATGGAATTATGATCAGTAGAAATGGCCATGTCATGGGACCTTTAATACTCTTTAAGGTGGCCTGTGATGTCTTTCAAAGAGTATGTCCCCTGAATATGCTCCACATCTGACTTAAGGTTTATGAGACCAGATGAATTGTATTAAGTTGTAACCTGATATTGTGTCTTTGTGTTTACCTCTTTATTTGTGTATTTACAGGCTGCCTTGTTTGCCATCGATCTGCTGTTTGAAAAGAGCTATGAAAGGAAACCTATTTTTGTAAGTTTGTGATATTGTATCGATGTTTGTGCCTAGGTTAGAGGGTTGGTTGTTAGTCTGCTTGTTTCACATACAAATCTTTTTTATAAATATTATATTTAAAATATTCTATGTTCTCTTAATTTCAATTGATCACTATTTGACCAAGTGTTTAAAACACATTGGCGCTTTTACCAAGGATGAACTGTGGGTATTATTTTATTCTTTCTTTCCTGTCCCTCTCATCACACAGATCTCAGGGACCATCGTGGACCGGAGTGGACGAACTCTTTCCGGTCAGACAGGAGAAGCCTTCGTAGTGAGTTTGTCCCACGTTAACCCTCTCTGGTGAGTTGACACACAACTACACACACTATATATTAAAACAACGACTTCCTCCACTCCCCCTCTATGCTGCAGTGCGAGTCTGACCTCCAGTCTCCCCATGGTTCTGTCTCTTTGTTGCAGCATTGGTCTGAACTGTGCCTTGGGGGCCACAGAGATGAGGCCCTTCATTGAAGCCATCGGGAAAAGCACCTCAGCTTTTATCATCTGTTATCCCAATGCAGGTAACCCTCACTCTTCTGAACAACAGCGTGTCTTCAGCACAGTGCGGGCATGGGTTTAATAGTTCACATTTTACTAAATTATTTCTATATTTTGTATATAAACTCTTAAAAAAATGTTTGGAAACGTTATTTCGGTCGATTAGTCCTCCCCTTTAATAATACCAATTGGTATTGTATTTTATATCGTTGGAAAGCCTGATTAGTCACCTTTACAATGAGGTACAACTTGTAAGGATTGTGCATTCGTGGAATGAGCAGCACAGCTAACCGTGTGGGTAGCGGCCCAAAACAATTTGCCAAAATCCCCTGCAATATTCTTCTGTTGGTATTCACTCTCGTTCTGAGATGCTTGTTGGATTGGATGCTCTCTCCCACAGTAATAAGGAAAAAACAACACATTCATTTGACACTGTCAGGGACCTCAGTAGCGATCCATACACAGCCACACCAGCTTGGCACCTCCTCCTCGTGCTGGTCACCAACCTGGTCACACACTGGCATCCCATTCCTCAACCAGGATTTGTCGCAAGTCAGCCAACATGGTTGCGTTGGTCACTCTGGCAAGTACAGCACGCCCAAGCTGATCCCACAAGTGTTCAATTGGGTTGAGGTCTGGACTCACGGCAGGCCATTCCATCCTCTCCACTCCCACATTCTGGAGGTACTGTGTGATGATCCTGGCTCTGTGGGGGCGAGCGTTGTCATCCTGGAGGATGGAGTTAGGTCCCAAATTCTGGAGATATGGGATCAATGGCTTCAGAATCTCATTCCGATATCTCACTGCATTGAGGTTGCCTTCAATGATGACAAGTTCTGTTTTGCCTGTGAGAGGGATGTGAGATGACGTTCCCCCACATTCTTACTTTCCACTGTCGGTGCTGTCGACACCAGCGCAAATGGGCCTGACGGTGAAGGGCAGTCATTGCAGGCTTCCTGGCAGCCTTATACGCATGAAGACCGGCCATGTGCAGTCTGTTCCTCACCGCCTGATCAGAGATCTGTCTGTGGTACCGTTGTGCAAATCTTGCCTGTAATCAGGTATCAGTCACACACCTGTGACTGGCATACACCTGCCAGCACTTGAAGCTCAGAACGAGAGTGAATACCAACAGAAGAATATTGCAGGGGATTTTGGCAAATTGTTTTGGGCCGCTACCCACACGGTTAGCTGTGTTGCTCATTCCACGAATGCACCATCCTTACAAGTTGTAAAGGTGACTAACCAGGTATTATTAAAGGGGAGGAATAATCGACCGAAATAACGTTTCCAAACTTTTTTTGAGGAGTTTATATTGCATTAAGCAAAGAAATGCAAATGATTCTTTGTGAAAGTAATACATTAAACTCTGGAAGTCTATAAACAATTCATTCAGACTCCAGACTTCATATAAAAGTGCAATGACCTCAATATGCTACAGATGTTAACAAATGTATAGATAAATGATTAGAAATTGTAAATACACATAAACATTTTATATTTGAATTGAGCGGGATACAATATTTGTAACCTTTTAATGTATTAAAAATGATACACCACCACAGACTACAGACACAGAAATGAGCAGTTTCCTACATTTTGGAAAATAAATTCAGGCAATTTTAGTTTTATATGAATGTTTGTACACACACTGTGAATGATTCATCCGTAGCACACACTGACCTGTGACCTTTATGTTGCTAAATGTCTCACCCGAGATGATGTAATGATGCCATGCCCTCTTGTTTTCTGTCAGGTCTTCCCAACACATTTGGAGAGTACGACGAAACCCCGACAGTAACATCCTCCAATTTAAAGGTTCTATTCCATCATTTATTTATAGGAATGGTGTTTAATGCTATTATAATTGATTTCTTCTTTTATCTTTAATACTTTTGTATGCACGCTTTAGGTAACATTAAGCTGTCTTTGCTCTTTTCTGCTGTAGCAATGTACATGTCCCCTCTGTGGGACTAATAAAGGGATTCTGACGTACATTATATAGCACATTGATCTGTCATTTGATCTATGTATCAACATTTAAAAAACATTACAGTAATCTTCTTCAAGAATACTATTTACAAAATGGTATTATGTACATACATTAATATCATTATTGTGATAAGTAAGTATTCATCATTATTGAATACTCGTTTTGGCACATACATGCATTCTTCAGGTTAATTATCGCATTATGACTTAGGATTGCTGATGGCTCACTATAGTGTCAGACTTCTTCAACATGCAACATCCAGTACTCGAGTTGAGGGGGGATGAGGGGGGATGGCATCCCCCCTGAAATAAAAACGGTCTAAATCATCCCCCTTCTAAAACTGCCATTCCCCCTAACCCATCCCTTATGTAATGTTATCAATGAACGTGGCACTGGTATTACTGCTATTTCAACATTCATTTTGCGCATTTTGAGTAAAATACTGTGGCGAGGGAGCACGCACACACGCAATGACATTTTTACCAAGTCACTGACGCTATACTATGCGAGTGCCCTAGAGGGCGCCAGAGCGCCGTGATGCGCCTGTTTGCTAGATCGATGCTAGAAGCGCAGGTAACGGTCATCACAATGGCCAAGCGACCAGGAGGACAACGCGATCTGAGGGACTTCATATTTAAAAATACTAAAAATAACATTTCAGGTAAGTCAAGAGTCAGTAATCTTAGTCATTACTCACTACTTTAGTCACCAAAGGTGGAATCTATGGACATAAGCAGCAATAACAACTTAGTTTGGAGTTTGGCTACGTTTTTCTCTCGTGTTAGCTAGCTAGCTGGTAAGACTCAAAACTGTTGATGAAATGATACCACCAGCACCAGAAGAGCTGAAACCCCTCCTTCAAGCAGTGAACACTCTGGTCATCTCCACAGCTGAGTGTGAACGTGGGTTTAGTCAGATGAACATTTACCACAACTAGAAGCTCCCTAGAGGTAAAAAGCATGTCAGCCTTGTTTTTCATCAAGTGTGTTGGCCCTCCACTGAACAAGTTCAGACCAGAGGTATATGTCAAGACTTGGCTTCAAAGCCATTGCTTAGCTAACAATTCGAAAGCAAGAGCCAGAAACATTGAGACCAAAAAGCATGATTATGAACATCTTTGGAAACTTCTATGAGATGGGGGAGAGTGGAGTAGGCAGCCATTAACAACATTGGTCCTATTTTGTATTATCTGTATAATCTTTTAATATATTTTCATATTTTGTAAACAATTTCAATTTGCACTTAATGCCCTGTTAAAAAAAGTAACATTGGGAATGTTAACATCAAATATTTGTATTTGAACTGCAATAAAATGATGACGGATCAATATTTTTCTAATTTTTTTCCTCACATTTTTCATGAAGAATTTACATAATGATTTAATTAGTTACGATACAAATGTAACCCTTTAGATACCAGTTTTGATCATATACCAGTAAGTGCTTTTTTGAAAAAATACACTATAATTCAATATTCTAAAAACTATTTTGACTTTATTATTAGTATAATCAGCTGATCCATCTGAATAATAAATGAGGGACTGTTAACCTACAAGATTTGTACCATAGACTTTAGGGGTGTAACGGTATCCGTATTCGTCCCGTACCGTCACGGTTCGGACGTCACGGTTCGGCACATGCAGTCACACGGCGAATACGCCTTTTTTTACGAGTGGGAAAAAAGACTGTCACTCAGGGCAGTATTACACTATATATAATCCAGGGGAAGGTATTGCGCCTAAAAGCCAGCCGCCCGTAAATAACAAATGAAGAACAAGAACAAAACACAACGAACACAATACATGAAGAAGAAAAGTTAGTATCTATGGCGAGTTCACACAACACACAGGAGCTAGAAGACCCACCTGCTTCTTTTAAATCAGAAGTCTGGGAACATTGCGGGTTCCCTGTGGACTACAACAATGATGGGGTGCGAGTTGTGGATCGGACGAGGACGGTGTGTCGGCGTTGTTCCACAGCGGTGCGGTATGCTAGTGGTAACACGTCAAACATGCTCAGTCACATCCGAGTCAGTCTCAGTCCCCAGCGAGAGGGTTTTCTCGATGGCAGGTGACATAGTTACCGCCAACAGATCTGCCCTCACTGCTGACAACGTAGACAAACTCATCTTTTTGAAGAACAACTTGAAAATAGAGTAAAGCTTGAGGTCCTTTATTTAGGCATAATGGCCTCACACACTCCCAAGTTAATTACACATGTTAGACATTGCTCCTAAAGGTACAGATTTTATTTTGTTTTATATTCATCATTGTATTTATTTTATATTTTGACATCAGGAGATGTTATACAGTTCTGTATTGCCTTTTATTGATTGTGATTCAAACACTTTCTTATTATTTATTTAATATTTTCAAGACATTCTTTTTAGTTGTACAGCTTATTTAACCTTTTTGTTTGGCATCAGCCATTATAAATAATATGGCCATCTGAGTGTGAGTGTTACTGTGTGTGGTTTGTTTGTAACTGTGTAATGCAGTTAATGATTCCAAATGTTAGAGTTCCTTATTTTCATACCAAAACTTGCACTACTGTTAAAAATAAATAACAGCAAAACAAATTATGCATTTGAGACTTTTTTTTGCTTTTCCTTGTTGTACCGAAACCGTACCGAACCGTGACCCCCAAACCGAGGTATGAACCGAACCGTGACTTCTGTGAACCGTTACACCCCTAATAGACTTCCATTATAACCACATTTTTGTATCCCCTCGCCCCCTTTAAGTTAAAGTGAAAAAAAGATTTTGCACTAATTGTCCTCTGCATTTGACCCTAAATGTTAGTGGTGCCATGGCAACCGGGGACCGACTCTAATTCTGAGGTGCCTTGCTCAAGAGCAATGAAAGGAGTATCTGAACATCCATAACATGCATGTTGTTTTAGGAGTATAATAATGATCTTGATGCTGGTTGGTCTCCCACCCTCGGCGGGTTATCAGTACATGTCCCCATATGATCAAATCCACCATCCCCCCTGATTTGTTTTTACAACTTGAGTCCTGGCAACATCCACTCCATGAAGCTATACAGAGAGCTTTACAGAGGAATCACTTTAACAACACAAGATGATAAAAGGCCGATTTCGATACAAAATATACGTTTTATTTCAATATTCTCAAGTTTGCATGTGTACATACTTGTGCTATAGCATTTCTTCTAATACCAGTTCTCTCTCAAAAACAGACAGTAGTCTCAAAACTGTTTAAAAAAAAAGTCAGTAATTCAAAATACAATACTATATTCTAAGAAAGTATAGCTGATCCTTGCTGACTCATTGTAGCAGCTGACTAAATATTCATATGTATTATATCTGTGTGCAGGAATTTGCTATGGATGGCCTGGTGAATATAGTGGGAGGCTGTTGTGGGACTACACCAGGACACATCAGGTCATTATGTCATTGTTTCTTCTTAATGTGATTACAAAATCATGGCAATTTATTTCAATATTAAAATATATTTTCCTATCCCCTCTTTCTTCCTCAAACAGGGCCATATCAGAAGCAGTCAAACAGTGTCAGCCCAGAGTTCCTGCTGCTGATCTCTATCAGGACTACATGCTGCTCTCAGGTAATACAACCTTCTGTAACAACATGTGAAACTAAACTCTGCATAAAGGCACATTTTAAAAATACTTTTATGTTAAAACTAGTCAAATCCCTTTTTCAGGCTACAGTTCCAGTAATTATTGTCTTTAGGATCTATACAAGTGCTTGTATGTATTTTTCATTTATAACCAACCTTTATTTATATGTGTTTAACACATCAACTGCTATTATTTGATCATTTCCTATACACCACTAAACACACGAAATCCAGATCAAAACTCAAAGCATGTCCATTTAAACAGGACAAAGTTGAACTGTTCAGGCATTGGAGTTTGTTCATGCTTTAATCTTCAGAATGAAATAGTGGTGCTGGAACCCCCCTTCCCTCCATTCATCCCTGTTTGGCTCTAAAACATAGAGTTAATGTGATCAAATACTTTCTCCTTTTCAGGTTTAGAGCCGTTCAGGATCGGCCCTTACACCAACTTTGTGAACATCGGCGAGCGCTGCAACGTGGCCGGGTCGCGCAAGTTTGCCAAGCTGATCATGTCAGGAAACTACGAGGTGAGACACATTCTGAGGACGGTACAGTTTTTGTAAAGATTGTAATTATGTTGCTGCTATTTGAACATGTTTTTGGGCAGCATAGGATGAAAATTGGCACGGACGTAAGGACTATCTAAAATTGTTCTGTAGTGACTGGGCTTAGGTGGCACACAAGCCCCCCCAACACATGTCATCGTTGAGATAAAGTTGCTTTGATTTTCCTGAGATCATAGGCCTCATCCCAAAGACTGTATATCTAAACTTTTAAAGTTTTTTACAAACAGAAAGTTTGAAGGGTGTGCTTCAGTTACAGTATGTATCTTTAAACAATATGGATGTAACGTTTTGTGAGTTTCTAAGGGGTCAGAACATTAAGTCTAGTAAGGCTGTATAGCGTAAACCTGACATGCACATCATAATCTGTGGCTGCTAGAATGTATAGAAATTGTTCCCATATGTGTAAGGATAGCCCAGTAGTGCATGTGAGGCGGGGGCCAGGTCATCCCCACAAGCAACTTCAATTATAATTGTTTTGCATGGAGGAAATTCTTAAAAGGAACGGATAAATGATTCATGGACAAAGTTTGTCTTTTGTTATATTTAATAATGTAATAAAGAAAGTCAATATACAATTGAATTGATCTCAAATGCAGGAACAGAGCAACTTCATCCTCAGAGGATAAAGAGGTTCTGCACCCCGAACACAGCTCACAGTCTCACTTAGTGTTGTCACGATACCAACATTATGGTTCGATACCAAGTCAAGAATTGCGATTCCGATTCTTTTTTGATACTTTTCTTAAAAAAGGGCAACAGTCTTAAATGTAATTATTGTGCTTTATTTCACACCAGAACCAGAACCATAACACAGCTAGCGCGTGCACGAGAGAGGGGAGGCACTTGAGCGTGCTTGAGAGGGGAGGCACTTGAGCGTGCTTGAGAGTGGAGGCACTTGAGCGTGCTTGAGAGGGGAGGCACTTGAGCGTGCTTGAGAGGGGAGGCACTTAGAGCGTGCTTGAGAGGGGAGGCACTTAGAGCGTGCTTGAGAGGGGAGGGACTGCAGGCACGGCTGCAGTGCAGGGAGTGGAAGCAGAGCGCTGAACACACACGGCTCTTATTAAAACGGCGCTTTCTCACCAGAGTACTTTTCCCCGTCATTCTTAAAGTACCGATACTAATGAAACGGAGGAATCGTAACGTTTTTATCGGCAGGGTATCGCGGTACCTTTCAAGTATCGGTACACTGTGCAACACTACTCTCACTATATATTCATGAAAGGAAACAGCCAACTGTCCCTATATCCCATCATTAAACCATAAAACCCCCTTGTCCTTCCACCTCTACTCTTCCTTTTGCACTCCTGAAATGTAAATCCTAAACATATGTCTCTGTTAAACACATACAAGACTAGACATACAATTTAACAGAGGAAAAGGCAATCAGAGCATAAGACTATATGTTTAAAATGATTATATGATAATTTGACACAACATTTTGTTGGCGTAATTGTTATGATTTGTAATCTTTCATAAAATCTGTCTAATCCTGAGCGCAGCTGTACTTGTATCTTGAATATAACCGTTTGTTTGCTGGGTTCCTCTCTGCCTGTTGTCCAGGAGGCTCTCAGCATTGCTAAAGCCCAGGTGGAGATGGGGGCCCAGGTCCTGGATATAAACATGGACGAGGGGATGCTGGAGGGGCCCACAGCTATGGCCCGCTTCTGTAACTTGATTGGTTCTGAGCCAGACATCTCACGGGTAGGGAGCTGAAAGGCAGTGGAATATACTCATAAATCATCAATATGATTAGCCATGTAACTATATTGGGTATATTGGACAGGGACACACTATATTACAGAAATGACGACCGATCTCCCACAATTGCAAAGTGTTATTGTAGGAGAGAACATTATTTTTGGGGTTCTCTAGTTCTAAGGATAACAATTTCGGTTGGTCCAACACAAATACCTCAGCAACTATTGCACCGATTGTCACAACATTTCAACATGTCTTACACTCATTCACCCCCCTGAATGAATTGTGAGGACTTTCCCTTAGTGCCATTATAAGGTCAAAAAATACTTCCATAATTTGGTTTATGATCAAAAACCAGCTAACTAAAGTCATTATCAGCAGTTTCTGTGTTACCTAATCAGCTAATGCTAGCATTCTGACATGCTTCAATCAGGTTGTTGTCATGTTAAACATAACATCTGCTAAATGTGACCTTATTATCATAATGATTGTGGTGCAAAATGATAGCATACTGATGGTAGCATTCAGCTTCACAGAGCAGGGGTGTGTGTGGACTTTTACTCATGGACGAACTGATTAGATTTCGGGTGGTTAAATGTCACTGTCCTTACGTCCTTGTAAATGTGATATCTGAGGGAATGTCTTCGCATTTGGCTCAAAGATGGAATTATTAGAATTTGGTGGTCAAAAGTCGATCTGACTGTGACCTCACATCCACACCATTCACTTGATATCTAAGGAGCCCTTGAAGGAATTGAATTACATGTGGTACAATCACCAATTTGACTCGTCTGACTGATGAGACGATAAGAAGGTCAATGTGACCTCACAAAATATGCTTTTGGCCATATATAGATGATTTATATTCTTATTATCTCCACACAAATATAATAAGAGTATAGAATTATGAAGTTATGACATTTTGACAAATATGAATATCAACTGTAATCTGCTCAGTAAATACAAACAGATAGTTAGCCCATCTTTCTTTCACAGCTGTGCTTTTCCTTCCTGCTGCCAGGTTCCTCTGTGCATCGACTCCTCGAACTTCTCAGTGATTGAGGCTGGGCTGAAATGCTGTCAGGGGAAGTGTATTGTGAACAGCATCAGCCTGAAGGAAGGAGAGGAGGAGTTCTTACACCGAGCTGCCACTGTGAAGCGCTACGGAGCCGCTGTGGTCGTCATGGCCTTTGATGAGGAGGGACAGGTAAGGAGTCAGACACACACACACACACACACACACACATATGTGTGACACGTCTGCTCCCCTCTCAAGGCCACAGACGCAGAGCGGAAGGTGGAGATCTGCACTCGGGCCTACAATCTGCTGGTCAACAAAGTGGGATTCAACCCCAACGACATTATCTTTGACCCCAACATTCTCACCATCGGCACAGGCATGGAGGAACACAACGACTTCGCCATATACTTCATCAGAGCCACCAGAATGATCAAGGTATGCACCTGTCGGTCGAGAAAAACAAAACATTTATTCAACCGATCATCAACTTGTCTGTTTAGCAACCTTTTCTGAATCAAATCATCTCTGACACATACGCTCGTACTGTGTACTGCTCATTTGAACTGTTCATGGTCAGTTAGATTAACATTTGAATCAATAATCACATTGCTGACACCTCTAAGTAACCTTTTCATTAGTGGCAGTGTTTCCCCTACCATTGTCATGGGGGGCGCTGCACCACCCCAACGGAACCCCGCGCCCCCCCTGAAATTCAAGGTGTTTTTTATATATATAGCGCCAAATCGCAACTGAACTAATCTATCTACGATCACTTTTCACATTGAACATGTGCTCTTTTATGACATAAACTAAACGCTTATGTTATTTATCCAATTTATGTGCATGTTTCAGTGTCCACTGCATTCCTTTGCACATTCACATTCTCTCCTCCGCTCTGTGTCTGAAGGGCGGGGCTCTGCTCCCCACACACACACATATGAATGCACACACTCACAGTCAGAGGCAAGAGCGGAGGAAAGGAGGAGAACAACAAAGTGTAAAAAAGTTAAACAACTCTGCATTATAGCCCCGAGCTCTGCTGTTCGCACAGGCAGCATGCTCTTGAAAAATGTAAATATTTGAATATTTCTATTGGACTTATTTTCAATGTATTTCTTGGGCGGGAAGGTTTGAGCTCCTCAAACCTTCTACTTTTTTTCATGCTGACTTTTGAATTGATCTCTAATTATTGCATACTGAATTAAGTGTGTGTGTGTGTGTGTGTGTGTGTGTGTGTGTGTGTGTGTGTGTGTGTGTGTGTGTGTGTGTGTGTGTGTGTGTGTGTGTGTGTGTGTGTGTGTGTGTGTGTGTGTGTGTGTGTGTGTGTGTGTGTGTGTGTGTGTGTGTGTGTGTGTGTGTGTGTGTGTGTGTGTGTGTGTGTGTGTGTGTGTGTGTGTGTGTGTGTGTGTGTGTGTGTCCATGAAGGAAACACTACCTAGAGCCAGGGTGAGTGGAGGTCTGTCCAACCTGTCCTTCTCCTTCAGAGGGATGGAGGCCATCAGAGAAGCCATGCACGGAGCGTTTCTCTACCAGGCTATCAAGGTAAGCCCTGAACACCCCCCCCCCACCCACATAGCCCACTATCAGCACAGCTGGGACCCTATAGACCAGGGTCTGTGGTTTATTGTGAATAATCACAACAATGTTCTACAGGAAGAGTTCATTTGTTTGGCTAAGAATACCATAAAAACTATTATCCTGGCCTGTTTGGTTTTGCATTAGAGCAACAGGGCTTTTACAATGTGACAGATATAACCAACACCTTACAAGTGTTAACAACTACTTTGTTTTAATTGTTGGAACTGAAGGTTCAATGAGAGTTCTTATAGCTATTCTGGCCAAACCCCAGGAAGCTCGTCGAGCACAGGAGCCTTCCAGTGACAGTGAGAGTGAACACATGCTTAGTTTAGGGCTGGAATACTTCATCTCAAATCTATAAAGTTTAGTAGCAAATAGTTTCATACCATTTGTTTTGAATAGAAGCTTATGAAGTGTTACATGTCACTCTGACCCTGCAACAGGACACCATGTGAGTGTTGAACGTCTCAGTCCAAGACAATAGGGATGCTTGTGGATGTGATGATGCTAGCCAAGGCAGTGTGACTTATGAATCACTGTTTCACTGTTTACACCCAAATCCATGAGGAAAGCTTTGATGAAACAGAGGACGATCCCTCTCCCAGGTGTTGTGTGTATAGATTAAAAAAGACAATACATTTACAACAAAGAAAACTAAAATGATAAAACATAATTACATTCATAAAAAAGATAAATCTAGGAGGATTTCAAAAATCTTCCTGTTGCCATCAGATGCAGCAATCTGCGTAGTTACAGACACAAGGACTCTGGGAATGATGTCCTGGATGCAGAGTGAGCAACATGCCTTTATGCCGCATGAGAGCATATAGATAAAGTAGGAGTTACAATCTGAAAGTCCCTCTCCAGTCTAACCCTACAGCAGCATAATTACAGTCTGGTTCAAGGCCAGCCCTGACTCCGTGTTTCCACATCCTTTCTACCCGTAACACTGTGTACTCTGTCCTGTCTCAGGATGGGATGGACATGGGCATAGTGAATGCTGGGAACCTGCCGGTGTATGATGACATAGATAAAGAGCTGCTGTTACTGTGTGAGAACCTCATCTGGAACAGAGACACTGAGGCTACTGAGAAACTGCTGACCTACGCTCAGGTATACACACATGCATAAACACATGCAAACAGGTAATACACCAGTTTGTTGTTCATTTGGTTAACAGTTGTCGCCTTTACTTCTATTGCTCACAGAACAATGTGAAAGGAGCGAAGAAGGTGGTTCAGACGGATGAATGGAGGAAAGGAAGTGTGGAGGAGAGGCTGGAGTACGCCCTCATTAAGGTAACACTACTAATTGTTTAACACACATACTGGCAAGTTTTCCTTCACCTTCGTTGATCAGACTCACGTCATCCTCTATATATTCTCTAACACATGTTTTAAGTGCACTCAGACATGGGTACGTTTTTTACAGTAAAGTTAAGTGGCCAGTTAAATATGATCTGTAATTGACCTGTGTGGACAAAGGAAGGATTGAGGTGATTGTAGATGTTCTCTATACTCTGATCATGTATCACTAACATTGTGGGTCCCTAACTATGCAATGTGTGATCATTAGTACCATGGACGTTTCAAATGATTAGACCTACATGTCGGTTGACGCTGTATTTGGATTTATTTAGTGTTAGAACCGAGAAGATTAATAATTTGGATTTTCTAAATTGGCTTGTTGTTGACACATTTTATTTATTCTATTCTTAAGTTTTTCTATAACAAAAAAACATTTCACTTTATTTATTAACATAACAAATAATGCAGTTTTACAATGTGCACAGCTCAAACATGCTAAGAAGAATGCTGAGAAGAAAGAATGTGAAGAGATTTTCATAGAATGAACCTTGTTTCACCTTGTCTTTACTTTTTAACTTAAAGATTAACAAGGACACATTATATTTTATTTAAGAAATATCAAAAGCAAACATGATTTCCACTATTGACGATTAAGGTTGGCTATTTGTTTTCATTTCTTCCATAATGATCCATGGTGGGTTGCTGCTGTCAGGGAATAGACAAGCATGCGGTGGAGGATGTGGAGGAGTGTCGGGCTCAGGTGGGCCGCTACACCCGGCCCCTGCACATCATCGAGGGGCCCCTGATGAACGGCATGAAGGTGGTGGGAGATCTGTTCGGAGCTGGGAAGATGTTCCTTCCACAGGTAGGAGGAACTCTTATTCTGTGATAGTCTTCTTGTTGATGTAAAATGACTTGTTTGTATCTTCTATTGAGTAATGCTGATTGTCTCTGCTCACAGATATCAGGATTATAATCCATCAATGTGGGACTGTAATGTATTTCAAATAGAGTTTGTTTAACATTTGCATTGCATTTGAATTCCATCCATGGCAACGGCATGAAGGAGGGCTGATTATACATTTATTGTTTCCAACACGGGGTGGGGGGGCAGTGGTTAGCACTATGGCCCCAGAGCAAGATGGTTCTGATTTTAGACAGAATGTGAATTTACAAGACACATGTATTTTATGTTCACAATTGTATTTGATCAGTTTGCTTAATTTCCGATCGTGGTGTGTTTCAGGTGATCAAGTCTGCCCGGGTGATGAAGAGGGCGGTGGGCCATCTGATTCCCTTCATGGAGAAGGAGAGGGAGGAGATGAAGGCTCTGTCCGGCTCTACGGAGGACGTGGTGAGTACTGCAACTCTTATTTTGTCCAAGATCGTATCAAAAAGATCAAAAAGATTTTCTCTGCAGACCTACAAGTAATGCTAAAAGCATGTGTCTAAAGTTCAATCAGGGACTCCCGGATCATGTTGTGTTCCCTTGATCAAAATCCTTTCATCTGTCCAAATAATAAATCAATCCAATATTGCTTTTCATTTGATTTGTAATATCATATTTGAATCATCCATGATTGATGCAATATGGAGGTGTCCTTGAGCAACCCCAAATTGCTCCCGTAGGCATGTCTACTGTATTGAAGGGTATATTAGTCGCTTTGGATACAATTCTCAGCTAAATTACAGGTATATTGTAAAAGCTTTACAACTAACAGATTTCACGTGTTCCCTGACGCTTCATTTGCTCTCCTCCTCTGCAGGACCCCTATCAGGGCACCATAGTTCTGGCCACAGTGAAGGGAGACGTCCATGATATTGGAAAGAACATTGTGGGGGTGGTGCTGGGTTGCAACAACTTCAGGTAAAACTCAGATTAGATTCTTTTTTGTTTGACAAAACAGTTACTATATTTGTCTTTGGCATTCAAAACAATCATTCAGAAGCAGATTTAAAAATGCTGTGATGATTAACAGTGCTGTTACTGTACCTGGTGCTAGACCCACAGTAACTGCAGTTCAACTCTGACACTGTAATGAAGCACTAGTAGCTTTCTCACTTTGGTGTCCTGGTGCACCACCCTCCGACACATTGACATGTTTCAAATGTACAGTTCACTATTAAAATCTACAAACAGAAGAACAAAGAAAGAAACTAAGACTAAAGCTTGTGTGTATTTTTCATGGTTCTTCTCTTTTAGAGTGATCGACCTGGGTGTGATGGTCCCCTGTGATAAGATCCTCAGAGAGGCCGTCAAACAGAAAGCAGGTGAGGACAGGTCACATTACATATCGTCAATGTTAGATGCCGTAGATACATTCAAATAACGTATTATATGGCTTAGTTGAATACTCGATTCTGATTGGTCAATTCAGAACACGTGACACGTTGTTAATCCAGAACAGACAGACCGCTGTCAAGCATTTATTGACCGTTGTTAAGGACGCTCACATCTGCACAAACAAGTCCGTTCGATTGAACTGTATACAGTTTGGCTTTCTAACTGACAAGACAAGAGCGACAAGAAAACAGCGGAGAAGTAACGGACAGAAACCCTCCTTTTTACGCAGCGGCCCAGACATAGACATCAAACGGCGACACATATTCAGTGTGCAGTTGCTTTGGCATTAGGGCAGGGATATCTAGATACTTTCCAAGGTTTGACATAATGAATTGTGCTACTTTTAAAGCAAGCAACGATGTTTTCAAAGCTGTAATCAAAAAGCTCCGCCTTCCTGCCGTTGCTACGTTTTTCAAACGGTAACAAAGGACTATTTTTCTTAACTATTTTTTAAATCAATAAAATCATTTTCTAAATCCATAAAAGCATTTCAATTAATATTGAGAGTCATATCGTCCGCTGCGCGTCGGTGTTCTTTTCCCCATAATGACCGCGTCGCTGCACATTATCCCTTACATAACAATTAATGAATCCAGATAATTAGTTGATTCAATTAATATCATACTCTTTATTTTAAGGCAATGCGAAAGGCCATACAACATCATTATTATTTATGACTAGATCGAGTTATTTCAGGTGTTTAAGGAGCAGCTTCAATGTTGGCATTACCTAACCCTGAGTGATCTGAACTCCAAATGAAAAGCCGTTTGCTAAAAAAGCAGACCTAAAAAGCATCATCATTATACAGTTATATGAGAATACTTTTATTTAATTAATTGCAAGTAAATCAGAGAAAATTCCTTTTTTTTTGTGTTCACACAACTGAAATACTTCAGTAGATACAGTGCACCTCAGATGATGTCATGGAGCAGACATCATGTTGTCTAACAGCAGCAGCAGTCATGTGGGGTCTGTTGACTTTGTTCTGCAGATATCATTGGTCTGTCCGGGCTCATCACCCCCTCCCTGGAGGAGATGATCTATGTGGCCAAAGAGATGGAGAGACTGGGGATGACCACACCCCTGCTGATTGGAGGAGCCACCACATCAAAGTAACACACAAAACAATATTTATTATGTGATCCTCGCGGCATATTAACATCAAATATCAACATAATCTTCCTTCATTCAAAAGTAACCAAAGGAGTTCTCGGTATAATCTGAAATAACAAAAAGATTGCGGTCAAAATACTTTACCATCTTCTCTAGTCTCATTGTCCTGCCATATATAGACATGTGTGTCATGTACAGCCAAAAGATACTTAAATTAACTTATTAATGAACTAAATTGACATGTTTTACATCTAATTGAATTCACAAAAAATAATGAATTAGGATTTAAAGCCACATTAGGATTTAAAGCATTTAACAAATATTCAAACAATAATAATCTTGTTAAAAAGTCAAATGGATTTGAAGCAGCTGTCTACAGTACACCATCATAAGAGTGTTATAAAACGCTATGATCTCTACTAAATATAATTTATACATTTATTGTAAGGTAATACGTAAAAAGTAATATAAGGAAGTTCTTCCGTTTGCAATACTGTCATGGTCATATGTGTGTGTTTTGTGTTTGATAGGACACACACTTCAGTGAAGATCGCCCCTCGATACTCTTCCCCTGTGGTCCACGTGCTCGACGCCTCCCGGAGTGTGGTGGTGGTAAGACTTTATTCACTTCAACTACCCTATGGCCTAAAGAAACATACTCATTTAAATGGGCTGGAAATATCCATTATGAGTATAAAACATGTTTTATTTGCACATTGATTTAATTTAAAGCACATTTGTATATTTAATACCCTGACTACGTTGAGTGGGCTTGAATTAAGAGCGGAATAGATCTGGGATATATATGATGCCTGAGGATTTTCAAATGTGGGTTTTTTTTGGACAAAGTTTAAACCTTTAAATCACAGCCTATTCATTTGGCCTTTCTTTCATGCTGTGCAAAGAAAAAGCAACCTCTTAATCCAGAGATCTTACCATGACTCAGGTATGCATGCACGTGCACGGTTATGGCATGACCACCAAAACAGAAAGATATGGACACAAGATGTGTGCAAATGCATTTAATTTCATATCCTTGTGTACATGATTTAAGTGGGGGGGGGACGGACGACCTAACCTCCTCTAGGGGGGTCCGGGCTCCCCCGGGAAGATGTGTTTTTAAATATTGAAGTTAAAAGCATCAATCTGGTGCACTTTGAGAGCAACATTAAGAGATCTATGGATACATCTCTCAACACCCAGATGAAACAGATCTGTAAACAGATTTTCTTTTTCTTTATGGATATTTTACAAATCACTCCCTTTTAAACTTTATTCTTGTTTATTAATAACAACTTTTACTGTCATATAGTACTTTTACTGTCATATAGTACTTTTACTGTCATATAGTATTTTATACCAGTTTTTACTTTATTCTCTTATTTTTTTACAACTATAATGATCATATAAAGATGTGCCTTTACCTCACTGGTTGGAGAAAAAGCTTCTTATATTCGTTAGCATAGCAAGCTAACCAGATGCTAATAACAACAAAGTTATTGACTGTATGCTCAGTATGACTGATGAACAGATCGCCACTGGGCTTTCAACTAAAGACAGCCACGCAGAAACTGCGGCATGTGTACGACTCCTTATGGATACTGCAGTTTCTGAAGTGCCGGAGCGACGTTCTGTTGGTCAGAACTACACCCCTGTCAGACGAGACATATACCACGTGATGACACGTTGGGCTCGTGTTGTGTTCAAGAACCCTGACCTTGGCCAGGAAAAACAGGCACTCGCTTTTTTTATTATTTTGCGGTCTAGATTTCTTTAATTATTTTATTTTTTGCGTGTGTTTATAAATTACCTCGAGGGCCGTACCAAAAGGTCTCGCGGTCCATATACGGCACGGGGGCCGGAGGTTCCCCACCCCTGAGTTAGACCATTATGGGGCCGTGAAAGATATGTGTCAGCAAGTAAGTCCATCAGCTCATGAGAAAATATAAGAGATGTCCAGAACTCCACAGTTTCTTTGCCCCAGTCTAACAAGGTGCCACATTAACATCATGAATTCAGTTAAAAAACGAACCAACCGAAGGAAGTGAAACACAGGGGGGCAATCATTTCTAATTGCATTTGATGATAAGAGAGATAATATAAGTTGATATGGCCACAGCTTTGAAAGATACTTCAGTCTCTCCAGTTGAATCAGTCCAAATGAAAATAAATAATAATTATGTTTCCTCCCCTCCCTCAGTGCTCCCAGCTCCTGGACGAGGTCATGAGGGAGGAGTACTTTGAGGAGCTGAAGGAGGAGTACGAGGATATCAGACAGGAGCACTACGAATCCCTGAAGGTGAGAATGGATGGTAGAAACACAAGCGGACCCGTTTCGAGTGGGTCGCGGATGTGTGAGTGAATAAAAATGGGGGGGAAAAAGTCAAACTTTTATTTTGAAGGCACGATTTTCTAACGCTGTGCATGCAGTCGGGGTTGGACTGGAAGTACCGGAGACCATAAACGGTTTTGAAGACTTCTGTCACATAGTGATCATCTTCTCAATAAAATATCTTTGCTGATGTTTTTTCGAGTCTTCTGGCCAATCAGAATCAAGATTGTTGCCGAAGAAGTCCCCACGGAGAATAACTTAGCGGTAGAACTCTTCTTTATACATCCATGCGTACAACTTCAGATAGAAATGAACACATAATGAAATATGACTCCAGGCCCCGGTCTGATGACTGACAGGTCACAGAACAATGGGGGCTATCTCCCCTTACCCACAATTTAAAGTATTTAAATCTCCTCTTTACTCTTCTCGCAGCAAGATGTCAGAACAAAGTGAAAAACAAACAATGGCATAAAATATTATTAATATGTCGGGTAGCTAGCAATAGATTTATTTATTTTCTTCTCAGAGTGTACCAGAATGCATAGTTTATGTTAGTATTTCTAAAAACCTCCTGGGGGAGAATCCCCCAGACCCCCTGCTGGGGTTGGGTTTTCAGCATGCGTGCCTTTTTATATAGTTCAGCTTTGATTCCATCATCTCATTAAACCTTTTTTAAAAGCATACTTTAGTTCTGTGAAGGGATATAAGGGATATATGCACTGTACTTCACTTTCATTAATATTGTATGCTGAAAAGCGTATATATTACAGCACGATTTTTTGTTGAATAGATTTGAGTGCTTTAAAATGTTGGGTCGCGATGTATTGACCAAATAAAACGTGGGTCCCGAGGCCTGACCAGTTGAGAACCACTAGAGTACATTTCATACCTCTAGGTCCAATGACCCACACAGCGAACCATCTTTGATGCTAGCATTGTATCTAGTAGCTTGAACCTTAACAACATCCAAACACTGAGACAGACACACTTCTGAAAGCCTCTAGTGTGGAACTGGCAGTCTGAGAATCTCTCTTTTTTTTCGATCTTCTATAGTGTGATAGTTTGGAAAATATAGAAGAAATGTAAACCAAATGTTCAGGTCATCAAAGCATCTGTCAAACTCTCTCTTCCTCTACCTTTCTTTCTCTCTCAGTCTTCACTGGCCAACAATGATTCCCAAATATTGTTTGTTTTAGTTTAGTTTGATGCCACAGCTGACTTTAAGAAGGTTTTCAATGATATTCTCATGACAGACATAATGACAATGGGGTAATTTAAGGCGGCCCCACATGACATTCATGACATCAGTAAATCTATTCAGCACTTCCTCAGATCTCCACTGAGCCTTTAGGACCGTCCAGTTGTGATGCTTGTGGCTCACTCTAATGCGTGCAGTAATACAACCAACTATGGACCATCACAATCACTGTCAGGAATATGGGGGCAACTGCTCCAGTTAGAACTGTCTCTTTTATGCAACCAGTATTTATAATGTGGAGTCAGTTATGTATGTATTTCAAACCGACAAGAGAAGAGGGACAAGAAAACAGCGGAGAAGTAACGGGGCAGAACCCCTCCTTTTTACGCAGCGGTCCAGACATAGACATCAAACGGCAACATATATTCAGTGTGCAGTTACTTTGGCATTAGGGCAGGGACATCTAGATACTTTCCAAGGTTTGACATAATGAATTGTGCTACTTTTATAGCAAGCAGCGATGTTTTCAAATCTGTAATCAAAAAGCTCCTCAAAAACGCTATCGAAGCAGTTCCTGCCGTTGCTACATAGTTCAAACAGTAACAACGGACTATTTTTCTTAGCGGATGCATTTCATTTAAAATAAATAATAGCCTACTATTTTTTAAATCAATACAAATATTTTCTAAATCTATAAAAGCATTTAAATTAATATCGTTTCTTTGTTGAGAATGTGGCCATGTAATAAGCGTGTTCAAGATCCCTCCGCTTCGCGTAGCGCTCCTGAACAGCCTCTCGGGTGTTCTTGTCCCCATAATAACCGCTTCGCTGCACATTATCCCTTGCTTAGCACAGCTGTGTATCCAATCCTTCTTATACTGTCTTCACATCCTTTGGCAGTCCTTCTATCTTAGTCTTATATAAGCTGATAATAATGATATCAATACTTTTTTACAGTTCAGTGGATGTGTGTTTGCGCATGCATGTAATATTGATATATACATATTAAGTTCACTTGTAATTAGTGTTAATTTCGTCAGCTATTTTTTTATTTAGTTTTAGTCTTAGTCCTGTGTTAAATTTCCTTTTTAGTTTTAGTCATATTTAGTCACCTTCATCCTGTTTTTATTTAGTCAAGTTTTAGTTGACTAAAAGTCTGAGCATTTTAGTCTTATTTTAGTCGACTAAAATAGTAACTATTTTAGTCAAGTTTTAGTCGACTAAAAGTCTGAGCATTTTAGTCTTATTTTAGTCAAAGAAAACTAATTATGGACTTCCGGTATGGGGTGTGCTGAATAGACGCGCGCTCGGTTGGCTCTAGATTTCCCACTCTTATTTACCTTTTAAACCTCGTCCTTTTTCAACATAATTTTTTGTCAACGGCTTTATAAGCCAGTGTTAACTGCAAAGACCTCCGGCAATGTCGAAAGCAAAGGGAAAACAAGCTGAAAAGGACAAAGGGTCTCCAGCTCCGACTCCTAACATTACTAAAGCTTCGACTCCTAGCATAACTTTGGCTGACATTAGCTTGCTACTGGATGGACATAGAGCAGCTCTCACGGCTGATTTCAAATCCTCATTCGAGTCTCTGACATCTACCCTGGACAGCATACATTCCACTATCACAGACCACGGGCAGCGTATACATTCTCTGGAAGCTAATGCTAATGAAGTCGACCAACGTCTCCAGCAACTTGAGAACGCATGCTCCGCTCTGAAGGGGGACAACGAGACACTCAAAACTAAGGTAGCAGATTTGGAGGGACGCAGCAGACGCCAAAATCTTCGGATTATTGGCCTACCTGAATCTATCGAAGGTCCCCGTCCATCTGCCTTCTTCTCTCAACTCCTCGTTGATAATCCTCGCACGGAGATTCTTGCTTCGCCCCCCGAGCTTGACCGAGCTCACCGGAGCCTCGCGCCAAAGCTTGCCCCAGGAGGGAGACCGAGACCTGTCATCCTGCGCTTCCACCGCTTCCAAATTAAGGACCTAGTGATCCGTGAGGCCCGCAGGCAGGGTGAGCTGAACTACAAAGGCCATAAGATCCGCTTGTATGATGACTACAGCCCCGACGTGTTAAAGCAGCGTGCCGAGTACAAGGGGAGAATTGTTTGTCCAATGTTTTTTTCAGTTAGGTTTTTTATTATATTGTTTATTTCATGTTATCTTATCCTTTGCCTGTGGGCTGCTTCGACACTTCATATACTAAACTCAGTCTCACGCCACACCTTTTCTCTCCCTGTTGCTTGTCGGCGGGGGAGAGTTGCCCGGTATGGGGACAGGTACATGCAGGTACACCACCTGCCCAGTATCATTGTATGCTAAACTCTAACTCACTCTCACCAAGTGGTGCTTTAAGATTTACTAGTTGGAATGTCAGGGGCCTGAATTCTTCTGTGAAACGTAACAATGTGATTAACCATCTAAAACATTTAAACACAAAAATTGCCTTTTTGCAAGAAACCCACCTACAACCATCAGACCATCTTAAACTTCGCAGAGGGTGGGTGGCCAGCTTTACCATTCTTCCTTTTCAAGTAAGGCCCGAGGCGTTGCAATTCTTGTTCATAAATCTGTCCCATTCTCTGTGTCCAATGTTATATCAGACCCAAGTGGCCGTTTTATTATCGCAACTGGCAAAATATGTGGCAACAATCTGACGTTGGCGAACGTGTATGGCCCGAATTTTGACAACGAGGACTTTTTCAGAAATTTTCTTTTCTCCATTCCTGACATAAATTCCAGCCAGCTCATTCTGGGAGGGGATTTTAAACTGTTGTATTGATCCTTCACTTGACCGTTCATCTAACAAGCCCTCATGCCCCATCTAAATCTTCCAAAGTTATCCAACTGTTCATGGAGCAATACGCAGTCTCAGATGTCTGGCGCTTTTTTTTAATCCTAGTGCCAAACAGTTCTCTTTCTTTTCTCCTGTTCATGGTACTTTCTCCCGAATTGATTTCTTTCTTATTGATAACAAATTGCTCCCCTCTGTCAGCTCGTGCTCATACAGCCCTATAGTTATATCGGACCACGCAACTGTCATTGTTGACATCTCTCTTCCCGGCAGGTCCTTGTCACGTTCCCCCCTGGCGCTTCAATTCACTACTACTTTCTGACCCGGATTTTATCAAAACTATTAGGAATCGCATTGACCTTTTTATTTCCACTAATGTTAACCCGGCTGTATCTGCAGCAACAATTTGGGAAGCGTGCAAGGCCTATCTAAGAGGAGAAATAATATCCTATTGCGCTTACCAAAGAAAAATCAACACTGAGAAGAGTATCTGCCTTTCCAGGGCTTTATCGGATCTGCAGACAAGATGTGTGGACTCCCCCAGTGCAGATATTCTCAAAGAATTACTGACAAAAAAGGCTGAATTTGACATTTTGGCCTCAGAAGAGGCAACAAAATCACTTTTAAAAACACGCCACAATTACTATGAATTCGGAGATAAACCGAGCAAAATACTTGCCCACCAAATTCGACAATTCTCTTCCTCTCAGCACATCACTCAAATTAATACTGCTGATGGAATATCTATGAATCCTCAAACCATTAATGACCAATTCAAGGACTTTTATAGTTCATTATATACTTCTGAGAGCTCATCTGATGAGACACAATATGACAACTTCTTCAAGTCCCTAAACATCCCCTCCATTGACCCTGAAACATCGTCTGGGTTAGATGAACCCTTCACAGTTAATGAAGTCAAAGCTGCTCTAATGTCGATGCAGAGTGGGAAATGTCCGGGCCCTGATGGCTTCCCTGCTGAATTTTTAAAAATGTTTTCTGATAAGTTAACCCCTCTATTGCTTAACATGTTTAATGAATCGTTTCAATCTGGCACACTTCCCCCTACGCTACGTCAGGCTACTATTTCTCTTATACTGAAAAAGGACAAGGATCCTCTTCTTTGTGGTAATTTCCGCCCTATATCTTTGCTTTGTGCTGACGTCAAGCTTTTAGCTAAGGTGCTAGCAAAACGTTTAGAATCTGTTCTGACTACTATCATCTCCACAGATCAAACAGGGTTTGTTAAAGACAGACACTCTTTTCACAATGTCAGACGGCTATTTGATATATTATATTCACCCTCTTCTCCTGATTCCCCGGAAATTATTATTTCAATGGACGCTGAGAAAGCTTTTGACCGGGTAGAATGGCCTTATTTATTTCACACATTGAGAAGATTTGGGTTTGGCGACACATTTATTTCATGGATTAGGCTTCTATATACATCTCCCCTCGCTTCCGTCCGCACAATAATGATTATTCTGATTATTTTCCCCTCAAGCGTGGAACTCGGCAGGGTTGTCCACTTTCTCCTCTTTTGTTTGCCATTGCCATTGAGCCGCTGGCGGTGGCCCTCAGGTCCAGTCAGATGCAGGGCATCTCAAGGGGGGGAGTTGAGCATAAACTCTCCTTGTATGCTGATGACCTTCTGCTATTCATCTCGGACCCAGACAAATCTATTCCTCCAGTATCGGCTGTGCTGAGAGAGTTTGGGCAGATTTCGGGTTATAAGTTAAATTTTAACAAAAGTGAACTGCTTCCCATCAAAGTTACCATTTAAGACATCTCTGGCAAGTTTTAAGTATCTGGGCGTTTGCGTGACCAAGAGCTTCTCAGATTTGTTTAGGTGCAATTTCTCCACTCTGTTGGTCCGACTGACTCAAGACCTCCAACGTTGGTCTCTCCTACCTCTATCTCTGGCTGGCAGAATAAATTGCATTAAAATGAATGTGCTCCCCAAATTTCTATATCTTTTTCAGTGCATACCAGTTTTTATTCCGAGACATTTCTTCCATTCACTCGATCGCTCAATTTCTCAGTTTATATGGAACAAGAAAACACCCAGAATTCGAAAAAACATTCTTCAAAAAACCAAGGAAATGGGTGGCTTAGCATTGCCTAACTTTTTATTTTACTATTGGGCCGCTAACATTCAAACTTTATTGTCCTGGCGTTGTATTAACAAACAACCTCCACCGTGGCTGCAGATTGAGGATGCCTCATGTGGCTCTTCTTCTCTGGTGTCCCTCTTGTGCCTCCCCCTGACGTTACCATCCTCAAAATACTCCAAAAATATTGTAGTTAAAAACTGTCTCAAGATCTGGACTCAACTTAAACGGCACTTTGGGTTCCAGGGAATACCGCTACTGTCCCCTGTGCATTCCAATCCGCTGTTCACTCCCTCCATCACTGATGCTGCCTCTTCAATATGGGAGATCAATGGGATTGTGTCTGTAAAACAACTTTACATTAGGCGCATTCACACCGCAGTACTTTTCCCACAAAGGTTCATGCGAACTTAGTTCATGCGAACTCTTTAGTTCGCATGAACTAAGTACAGATCGCGTTCACACCGGAAAAAGTCCCTGGGGGTGTATTAGGCAAATGAAGCCGCTGACGTCACTTCTTCTTCTTCTGCTTTGGGTTTACTGGCAGGCTACAAACAACTTCACGGCGTATACTGCCGCCCACAGTCCCCGGCCGGAAGTCCCCGGAGTTGGGGACTGGCTTCAGTAGAAGCTGCTGGGACTCCCAGCAGCTTCTACTGAAGCCTTCCGAGTAAATCGCCAGAACGCCGACACCTCCTCATCTCCACCGCTCCCATGTTTTATTTTGTGTTGCCATAAGTTAGTCTCTCTGCGTTTCTGCGCTGGGCTAATGCTAATGCTAATAATGCTAATGCGAGGATAATAAAATGGCGGCTTCACAAAACTTTTTGGGAGTTTTACGGGGCGTGGTTTGCAATCCGCCCAGCCAATCAGAAATATAGCTCTTTTCTCACAAAAGAGCCGCTCGAAAGTCCCTGCTCTCTAGCAGGGACTTTCGAGGGGGTAAAAAGGTTCTCATGAACTCATTTTAGTACCGGCTCTTTTTGGTGTGAACGCGATAAAAGAGTTCTCATGAACTAAGTTCGCATGAACCTTTGTGGGAAAAGTACCGCAGTGTGAATGCGCCTATTGATGGAACATTTGCATCTTTTGATCAGCTGGCCCGTAAATTCAATCTACCCAAGTCCCACTTCTTTAGATATTTACAAGTCCGAGATTTTATTCGTAATCGTTTTCCAAGTTTCCCTGCTATTCCTCCTTCTACCTGGGTTGACACTATCTTAAGTATTAACCCTAACCTCAAGGGTACCATTTCAAAGCTATACAATACTCTTTTCACATGCCACCCTCTGCCCTCTGATAACTTTCGAACTAATTGGTCAGAGGACCTCAATATAGAGATAGGGACTGAGGTTTGGCAGTCTATTTTGAAACGTGTCCACACATCATCCATTTGTGCCCGCCACGGGGTTTTACAATGTAAAGTGGTCCATAGAGTGCACTGGTCCAAAAGTAAACTAGCTCGCATCTATCCTGGTACTGATCCTAATTGTGATAAATGTCACCTAGGACCAGCTAATCTCGCCCACATGTTTTGGACTTGCCCCACCCTATCTCAGTTTTGGAAGTCTGTCTTTGACTCACTCTCAGCTATCACGTCTGTTACCATCCATCCCTCACCCTTAATTGGCCTGTTTGGTGTCTTACCCATTAACCATTTACTGCCATCCTATTTTGCTGAACTTGTAGCTTTCCTCACATTGCTGGCTAGGCGCGTTATTTTGATGCATTGGAAGAGTCCTCGTCCCCCCTCTCATACACATTGGATAAAGGATGCCCTATACTTTGTGAAATTGGAAAAAATTAAACACTGTATTAGGGGCTCAGACTTGAAGTTCACAAAAATATGGCTACCCTTCTTAGAACATGTTAAGTCCCTCCAGTTGGAGTCTATCCCCATTGGCTGAGTCGCCCCCCCCCCCTGTACCGCAACAGCTCACAGGTATGCTCACAAAATGTCTCGCAGGTTTTTATTTTTTATTTTTTTTTTTTCTTCTTCTTCTTTCCCTGTTTGTTTTTTATTAATTTTTTTTTTTTTTTTATTATTATTATTACTATTATTTTTTTTATTTCATTATTGTCTAATTGTAACTGATGTATTGTGTCTTGGGGTTGTTTTGTTAGAAATCGCAGGGGTAATGCATTGTATTGCTGCTGTATTTGTGTATTGAACATCTCAAAAATAAATCATATATAAAAAAAAAAAAGAAAACTAATTATTTTAGTCTACTTTTTGTCAATGAAAACTGTCGAGTCTTTTTTAGTCAACAGATTATATAGAACATTTCAGTCAAACTAGTCTAGCCAAAACCAATAATTTGTCATTTTAGTATATATAAATAAATGAGATTATATCTTGTCCTTATTTGATGAAAAACTCAGGTTGAATGATTAAGAAGCTTTGCAGAGAGTATCTGGTCAGGTTTGTGGTGTTGTTACCAGCTGTGTTATGGCCACATTGCTTCCCTTCTGATAAAACAATGCATTCGCTTTTTTTCTCCGCCTCATTGTAGCGAAAATGGGCCCAAATATCATGTTGTTTCTTTCTCCCAAGCAGTGGTGGCTTTAGACTTTTTCGTTTTGTTTCGTTGTCAGTCATTTTGACGGACAGGATCGTAACATTTCCGTCATAATCCATTATTATCCGTCGAGTGCACAATTTATCACTCACTCGCGCTGACGGGGGGGTATTCGGTTAACGCGAGTGCGACCACTGCTCCCAAGCCCTGTTGTTGCCATTTCATTTTCTGTTAAATAAAGTTAGTTAGACCATGAGTTAGACCCAAGTCTTCCTGACAGTTCAGTGTGCCGCTGCCCGGTGTAATTCAAATGTACCGCCGCGCGCACCACAGACACACAGCTGCTGCCCAGCCGCAGCACCGACACACAGCTGCTGCCCAGCCGCAGCACCGGAAATGGAACAGCTGGGAGAAAAACTGACTATCAGAGATGTAACGTTATCTTTGATAATATTTCGTCTCCTCATTTTTCGTCAACGAAAGTAAAGAGAGATTTTGGCATAGTTTTTATTTAGTAAACTACATTTTCGTCTTGTCACTTTTCGTCAACGATATTGCATGATGATTTCGTTGCAGTTATTGTTTACTGCCGTCGGTGCCGTCTCGTCATCGTCTCGTTTTCGTCATGGAAAGAAAGGTCGTTGACGAACATATTTCGTCATAGTTTTAGTCAACGAAATGAACACTACTTGTAATGTGTAATATAAATAAAATGTAATCTCTCTCTGTGTGTCCTCAGGACCGTCGGTACCTGTCTCTCTCTCAGGCCAGAGACAAGGCTCTGCATATAGACTGGCTCTCTGCGCCCACACCAGGTCAGTCAGCCACATCACTTTATTACATTGTTATCAAAGCAAAACCTTTGTGTACATTTAACATTTCTATTGAGGATTTCAAATAAATCTGTTGTCATATCTTATGACGTCACACCACTAAACAATTCACAACATCATTAAGATGCTTTGAAACGTCTTATCATTGAATACAGCCCTATCTTCAGTGTGGTGTTAGAAGGAGCAGATACAGAAAACATGCTGTATGTAATACTTTGTTCATGCCTGCATGGACCGCTCTCTGTCCCGTGTCTCAGTGCGTCCTCACTTCCTGGGTACTCGTGTGTTTGACCGCTACGACCTGAACAGTCTGGAGGAGTTCATCGACTGGAAGCCTTTCTTTGACGTGTGGCAGCTGAGGGGAAAGTACCCCAACAGAGGTTACCCCAAGATCTTCAAGGACAAGACTGTTGGTATGAGCTCCACCTCTGATATCATCAATCCCTCCACAGACATCTCTCCTGCGACACCACATGCTGCTTACATGTTGATAAATGCCCTTATATATTTGACCTCGACACTCTGTATAACGGCACGAAGAAAACTTCATTTTTTCTTTTCATAAGACTTTCAAGGAGTGTTTACAATGCATTACAATCTGTTTATAGCACTGTTTAATAATATGACATTACATTGTAATGTTTAATAAAGCTTTATTAATTTGTGTTAGTTCTTGTAACTCTAATTAAACAATGCTTTAAGCCGTTTTCTATTAGATAATTGTTACAAACTAATTAAAGTATCATGCTGAAATTATTATATTATCTATCATACTAATATTGTATGTATTTGTATTATATTTAAACATTCATGTTATTCACAAAAAGTTAGATGAATATCACCCCATGGATTAACACTATACAATGGATGTTATTGTTACACGTTAGTTGATTGAGGGAAACATTTTATATATATATATAATATAAGTATCTCATAAATATGTATATAATGTGGTGCATAGCTTTGTGACTTAAAGGCAGTTACTGGAGAATAGTGCAGTGAAATCTTCAGTGCCAACATTGAAAGCCTCAATAACTTTACAACTAAATAACACATTCAGTGGGATGTCTCCCAGCCTGGTTGTCACGGAGATGATACCATGTCTGAGCAGCGTTGTCTTCCTGCAGGTTCTGAAGCGCGGCGAGTCTTCGATGAGGCCCAGCGGCTGCTCCACCAGATGATTGACAGTGGCAGTCTGAAGGGGCGGGGCCTGGTGGGGTTCTGGCCCGCCCAGGGTGACGGTGATGACATCAGAGTGTACCGAGAGGACGCTCCGGCAACCAGAGACGCCCAGCCCATCGCCACCTTCCACGGCCTGAGGCAGCAGGTGAGTTTAATAAACAGTGGAGGACTATTGAAGTTCAGCGTCTGCCTTACAAACGTACACGAAGATTTCCCCTTGATCAGCCATGACCAACCAATCAGCTTCAGATATAACTATGTGCTGATCAAATGTACATGCATGAAAATCTATTAAAAAAATGTATTATTTTATAATTCAGCAGTGAACGGCACAAGGCCTCTCCCCTCCTCTGGTTGTATGTGTAGGGCAGCATATAATATAATATATTACACACAACTTTACATTCTTCTAAATAGACACTGATTAATAAATAGTTGCGCATAAATAAATGAAAAGATTGTTGAATGGTAATTTTCCATTAAAGAAAAGCTTTAAACATGTTTGTGTATTTTATAGTTATTAGAAAGAAAGACAATTCGGAGCGGCATGTCAGACATAAAATGGGAATGATATACAAAATATTGCATGGTTCTAACTATATAATTGAACATATCTGACCTCTGTAGTACCTAACTTTCTGAGAACAGAAGGCATAAACAAAGCATTATGCTGCGTCACCATGAGGAGGCGTTAACCAGCTGATGGGCGGTGCCTGCATGCTTGTCAGGTGTAGTATTCAGGATTTAAATGTTTTGTTCTTCTTCAGTTTCTGATTGTGACCTTGAAAATGCAGCCAAAAATAAAAGGTAACTAATTTCCACAGTAGTAATTTAGTGTGTGTGTGTTTCTTTGTGTGCAGTTGGAGAAGGACAGCTCTAGCTCCGAGCCCTACCTGTGTGTGTCTGACTTCGTTGCCCCCCTGGACAGCGGTGTGTCGGACTACATTGGTGTGTTTGCTGTGGGGGTGTTTGGAGCTGAGGAGCTGAGTCAGCACTTCCAGGCTCAGGGAGATGACTACAGCAGCATCATGGTCAAAGCGCTGGCCGACCGCCTGGCTGAGGTACGTCAAGTGTTGCTTTGGCTAACGAGTCCCTGCTGCTGCCTCTGTGTTTTCTGGTTCCTGCTAACCCTGTCCCCGCCCAGGCCTTTGCTGAGGAGCTCCACGCTCGTGTGCGTAAGGAGCTGTGGGGCTACAGCACCGACGAGGCTCTGCAGGCCTCAGACCTCCACAGAATCCGGTACCAGGGCATCAGACCTGCAGCTGGATACCCCAGCCAGCCGGACCACACAGAGAAGACCACCATGTGGAGCCTGGCCAGGGTCCAGGAGAAGACCGGTGAGAGCGCTGAGCATTTCACTGTCTTACTGCTGCTGATGGGCTGCTAATGCTGTCCTGTTGTTTCAGAGGAGATGCACGTCCAAGGTTTTCTTAGCCTTTCAATAGTTCAATGAAATGTATTATCTCCTCTCAGCCTGTTCACTTGTACTCATGTAGTCAGGCTACATGTAAGCACACATGTATATGCACTGTAGTAACCTGGTTACTTTAAAGTAGGGGTTTACTGATTTAGATTTGAGTTCGGGAAAAAGCAATCATAATTAGCTTTCAATTTCTACCTTCCATTAAAAAACAGGATCGGCCATTCTCCATTTTTTTTCTTTCTTTATCAGTGGCTCTTGTCTTTTATTGAAAGTAAAACACTGACCTGCTGTTATCCTATTTCCTGCGTCTGTGTTCACTTTAAACTTTGTGTGTGTGTGTGTGTGTGTGTGTGTGTGTGTGTGTGTGTGTGTGTGTGTGTGTGTGTGTGTGTGTGTGTGTGTGTGTGTGTGTGTGTGTGTGTGTGTGTGTGTGTGTGTGTGTGTGTGTGTGTGTGTGTGTGTGTGTGTGTGTGTGTGTGTGTGTGTGTGTGTGTGTGTGTGTGTGTGTGTGTAGGTATTTGTCTGACAGAGTCCCTGGCCATGCTGCCTGCTGCCTCCGTGTCTGGACTTTACTTCTCCAACCCTCAGGCCACATATTTTGCTGTGGGGAAGATCACCAAGGAGCAGGTTAGACTGCCCATCCACATCTTTACCTCATATAGTCACTTTATAACCATAGACTGTATATATAAATGGACGTAGGGTCCGTGACGTCACACATAGGATTCTGCAGAGTTGCCGTGAAGCCCTAAGTAGGCGGAGTCGGCTACTAACGGCTCGACAGTGACGTCAGAGTCTAACTCCCGCCTTCTCCAGCCTGCTCCAAATAAGGGCAAAGAGGCGGAGCCGAGGCGGGACAGGGCGGGACCTGCTGCCAACGAGCGTGACGTTCCAGACCTAGCTCAGGCTAAGAAGCTAAGCTAACATGCTCTCAGTATTAAGCTAACAACCTATGCTAACAACACAGTCTATGCTAACAACACAGCTTGCAGTCACCGCTCCTCATGTCATCTAGGTTGCACATTTCCTGCTGAAATACATGCATACCAAGTCACTGCGTGGCACTTTGGTTTTTGATAAAACAGTGTAGTTCCACTATATAAACGTTAAATTCATAATCAAACGAGACAATCTGCAAGATAATTAGCTATTTGGTATTATTCTTAATGCTTGTCATTCACACGTTAATAAAATAAGTACCGATACATAGCAGAATAATTGTGGCGGTGTTCAGCTTAAGAAACCTTGCTCAACATCATTTATTTAGCTAATACTACAGCGGGCTACAGGCGAACCAAGTCCGCGTTTCGATGCATTCCTTGATCTCCAGTTATAACGCCGGACTCCGCCGCTGGCCGAAGCTAACGGAGCCCCAGGGGGCTAGCTACGGCCGCCGGGACCTATGGCCGGGACGCGCTAGCAAGCTAGCCCCCTGCAGCCCCGTTCGTTAGCTTCGGCGGCGTGGACTCCGGCGGCCCCACTGGGATAATTGGGTCCCCTTTTCACATTTGCTCCCGGTTAGCATTATGGGCGTCATAGCCATATAGTATAAAAGTCTTACCCAAGGCTGAATCATAAACTAAACTGTATATATGTATAAAGGGTTACGTCCTTAGCTGACTAATAAGCTACATAACAAGCACACAAACACCTGCTAACGGGGTTAACATGTATAATATTATCATTTTACTCACCGAAAAAAGCTGAAAGTAGACTTCTTGGAAGTTCTGTTAGTACATTCAAGCGCACAGCACGACATTTTAATTATCTGGTATTTGTAACAATATTCCCTAACAGGCACGATCACCACGAACACAGCTAAAGGATCAAGTACAGTAACTACAACTAACTAACGTTGTAGCCTCTATGGTTGTAGCCTAGCAGAGTGGACAAGTTGCTGTTAGCTGACAGTGAGGCACGTATCTGTCAATCAACGTGACCACGCCCCAATGTGTGCACAAACTTTAAGACCTAATATAAATAAAAGGGTCGCGTTAGAAAACAATTCACTCACAGATCCATAATCATGAAGGTGGAATCTAACTATATCGATAATAAAAATGTATGGAGCCAGGGGTAGAAACATGTTTTTTCTGCTGTAAAGTTGGGCATTTTAACATGGGGGTCTATGGAGTGTGCTCCTTTCTGCAGCCATCGCCTATCGGCCAATATATGAACTGCAGTGTGTGGCACTTCCGTATAGGCTTCACGGCTCGACCCCACAGTTTGCCGCTTGGTTATAACATTTGAATGAGAGCCCTTTCAGAAAGTTGGATGAACACTGATAGACCTGCATCACAACTGGATAACGGGCATCTTACTATTTATTAGCAGAACTACGGAAATGAATCACAGACTATTTAAAACAAATGAAATGCAATAGAAGCAAGGAGGACAGACCAAAAAGATAACAATTACCGGTAGATAAAAAGCTCACTAAAGATCTCAAAAAACACAAATGGATAACTACTTCCTGTAAAAGAGGTGATTGACACTAGCTAAACATAAGGATACAAGCCACCAGGGAGGAAGAATGCATTGACCGGGGGAAGAGAATTCTAGAGAAGAGGTTTGTTTCTGATTGAGCTGTTTCTGGGAAACACCAACAGCTTTATTCTATATTCACATCCACAGTATTAGCGCCTATAAATCAGGCCTTTATTTCCCTCCAGATGGAGCCGGGGGAATTATGATAAATACCCTTGTGTGACTTAAAATCCCAAGAAAGAAGTGAGCTTATCAGGTCACTGAATCGTGAGCTGGTTAAGTTGCATTGTGGGTAAAGTCGATGCCAGGTTTGAACAAGATAATATTATCTCTGGTTCTGCTTTATCCATTCCTTTATAGCCTAACGATGTCATAGCAATGATAAATCACTCCAGTCATATTTTAAGTAACTGTTGAGACTCACCTTAGAAATATAAAAAAACAATAGAAGGATCCTAACTGGGATTTGATAACTAATATTTTGATGAAGGATTTGTAACAGAGGGGAATCTAAACACCTCACTTATATTTCAGAACCGGTTTATTACCAAGTAAGTTTACACAAAAATTAGTGTGTAAAAAAACAAATAAAAAACAAACAAACAAGAAAAGTAAATTTGACAAGTAATATAAATATACAAAAAAGGAAACACAATAAGAATATGATAAGTTACTCTGAAATAAGTGCAGTATAATAGAATTGAAATGGAAGAGCCGTGCAGTTTTTAAATAATGAGCATTCAGCAGAAATGTGAACATACACGAAGGTTGGAAGGTTCACAGTGTGAACATGCTCTTTTGCAGGTGGAGGACTACGCCAGGAGGAAAGAGATGAGGGTGGAGGAGGTGGAGAGATGGCTGGCTCCAGTGCTGGGGTATGACAGTGAGGCGTAGAGAGGGAGCACTGCAGTAAACTGGACCACTGAGGGATCAGAGCAGGGTGCAACACACACACACACACACACACACACACACACACACACACACACTCACTCACTCACTCACTCACTCACTCACTCACTCACTCACTCACTCACTCACTCACACACACACACACACACACACACACACACACACTCACACACACACTCACAGGGTCCAACTTCTCACTGTGGCCCTCAAACAGGGATTCACTGACATCAGCAGTATATTTCTTATTTTAAAACACTCTAGGTTTTATAATTGTACTCAACATTTGTACGCAACATTTCAGAACCTGTGTGTTTTTATATTTCTCTTCGCTAACGGGTTATGACAAGCTTACTACGCACATACATTATATCATGTAATGTAAGCTCACATGGTCCTCACTTTTATTATGCCGTTATACTTTCTTAGCAACTATTGATGGTTTGGGTCGTAATAACTTTATTTGTCCCACTCTGAACTGTTATACAATCTATTGACTAATGTCAATACATCAGTGTTTATGGTCATTTTAATAAGGGAGGAGAAGTTCATCCTTTCTCTCTGTGTATGTGTTTGGTGCTGATTCCGGTTGGTCAGGTCGTCAGGATGTGGTTAGCCTAGCTTAGTATAAAGACTGGAAGGAGGGAGAAACAGCAGTCTTTATACTAAGTCTTTCTCACCCACTCTAAAAGAAAGTTAACGCTGTTGAACTAATTCAAATGTTTTAATGAAACAAGACTCAGGATCTGTTCTTACTTGAATTGGCAACAGTCAATATGTATTTGTTATTACAGTTCTAACCTTGGAGGTACTGAACAATGTATTTGCACTTAAAAGGTATTATGGTAAACAGTGCACATTATAATAAACCCGGCTGCCAATGTTAGAATCTTTCTTTCATACCAAATCAATTCAAACAAATGAATCCGCAGGTCTCTTGAAAAAGAGATCAATGATCTCAACGGGATCCACCTGGGTAATAAAGGGTTGAAATGAAATCACACTACAAACCCTGGACATCTGTGGTTTTTACTCATTTCAATTATTTTAAATGTGTATATGGAAGGGAAAGTTAGATGTTTACAAACAGATATATCTATTTATTTCAGTTCATTTTAAAACATTTTAAATCTTTATGTTAATGTTCTTTTGGAGTTTTTTTAAATCAACATTTGCATGGAGGTTCTTAGATACATGTTTTATGGTTTTATGTTTATTACTCAAGTGCCAAAGTGGTCAAGTTGATATTAAATGGTGCATTTAAAAAATACAGGATTCTTGATAAAGTATAAAAAACATAATAATATATAAGAGGAGCCTTCCGAAAAGGTTGTCTTCTTGAAAAAAGGACTATAAGTCAGAGGCTCAGTGAATACGTTTTATTAAGATAAAGTCTCATTTGATTCTTTTTCGAATGATTTTTTCCTTTGTTAAAAACTCCGTGCTGTTGATAATTGTATCCACCAAAATTGTCGCAGTACATTTCAGCCTCCAGACATCTGAACGTACGACGAGCACCCAATGGGTTCAAGCTTCTATCGTACGCTTATTTCCCAGTGAGACAGTATCCTGTGGAACTCAAATAAGATTTAGTGTATTGTTGTAATAACTGCTGATTGTCAATTCATAAAGTCATTTCTGAGGGATTGTTAAAGCCTTGTCCAGGTTTTATGAAGCCTATCTTCCAAGTGTTACTGAGGTGATGTATACCACAAAGATCTGTAAGACACATTGTATTAAGAAGTATGCATATTCATCTATTTTGCAAGCATGAAATAACACATTTTATCTTCACAGTGCTTTGAACAAAGTATTGTAAATGATTATTCAACGCAGGATAAACCACTGTACCAGCATGTAGGGTTTAAACACTTTAACAAACTTGAATGTATATTTTTTTCTGACTTGATAAGAAACAAAAACTGTTTGCTGCAAATGTATGGCTGTGATGAAAACACAAATAATAATTGTTTATAATCAAAGATATATGTTTATGTTTTTTCATCAACTGTAAAAGCATGATTTGAAAAAGAAAAGGATGCTTTAAACTCAATTGTTAAGACTAAACTCATCTTGAAAATATAAGATTAGATCGATTATTGGTAATTACAGTGAAGGGTTAATTTAGTATGGGATAACCCTTGGATGTTTTTATCTAATGTTATTTAATTCCAGTTTTGCCTATAACAAATACAGCATTTCAGACTTTGAGGTATAGTTAGTTCTCTCACAACATCCACATCCTGTTGCCATGTTACCAGGTGTTATCAGTGTTATACTGTTAACTTTACACCATACCACATACTCATTCCATGATCCTGGATCATAAGGTCTCTGGATATACCACAATGTTGGGTTCCATTTGAAATGATGTTTATATTAGAAGCTAGCTTAGTGCATTTCACATGTGTCTTAAAGGCCCTGGTGTGCTGCAGTGGCTGATCTTAGTTTGAATGAAACTATTTTTTAACGAGTTTGATGTTCTTACATTGTTAACAAGAGTTGTTGATACATGATGATTACATTGCAAACACTGTAAAACAGGAGCAATAGAACGGTGTGTTTCGTTGAGAATAAATCACTGCAACATTGTTTTGTCTTTCTCTGAGTTTAAATCTTTGGTGTGAAGGAAAAACATATATTTAAATAAATGTCATTTCTGGCCAAAAAAAGTGGATACATGTCTTTGGTGAAGCTTTCTGGTGGAGCTTTCTCAAGTCTGAAAAAGAAATTGGCCCTAATGATGTCATAATATAGGAAAACAAATTTGGGGCAAGGACTTTGAAATAAATTGGTATACCATACAGCAATGGCCTAATACAATACATTTGGTGAATTATGGGAAGTGTAGGACAAAGGGGCTAAATCCCAATCTGACGCCTCCCACTCAGTGACAAATTGAAGTCTGTTTGTAGTCAAACAGCTGAACGGCCACTTTTCTTTGTGCCAATGTAGATGTATAGTATACATACACTCATCTCTCAGGCACTAACGTCTTACCTTTTTTTTAAGCATGGTTAAAAAGTATTGTATTGGCATCTCTTGGATTAAAAGTAAAACTCAAAAGCCAAACCCCCTGCAGTCAACATGTCCATGAGTTGTTGGGCAAGATGCAAACCCCCAAATAGCTCCTTCTACCAGTGGCGAACCGTCAGGGCCTTCAAGGTATTCAGAGAATACCCTGGAACACTCGGATAAAACAAACACAAAATCGATTTAATTATATAAATAAAATGTATATAAAATGAATAAATGAGAATGGTATCTGTGTTGTTTATCTGTAATATTACAGTGTTACGTTGATTTGTTTCTCCTTCTCGGACCATGCACTACGCATTTCAGTGGTTTTGTGTTAGAAAAGAAAGCAACCAATCAGATCGTGTTCTGGGTCTGGGTAGAATATCCTTCAACCAAGGTATTCTACATCCTTGATCGAATGAGGACATCAGGTTGGCATCTTGAGGGTCTCTGGTCTCCATGGTCCAGTAATCTTCAACAGCTGGGAGCTCAGCAATCCCCATGTACAGTGGGGCAAACAAGTATTTAGTCAGCCACCAATTGTGCAAGTTCTCCCACTTAAAAAGATGAGAGAGGCCTGTAATTTTCATCCTAGGTGCACTTCAACTATGAGAGACAGAATGGGGGGAAAGAATCCAGGAAATCACATTGTAGGATTTTTAATGAATTAATTGGTAAATAAGTATTTGGTCACCTACAAGCAAACAAGATTTCTGGATCTCACAGACCTGTAACTTCTTCTTTAAGAGCCTCCTCTGTCCTCCACTTGTTAACTGTATTAATGGCACCTGTTTGAACTCGTTATCAGTATAAAAGACACCTGTCCACAACCTCAAACAGTCACACTCCAAACTCCACTATGGCCAAGACCAAAGAGCTGTCAAAGGACACCAGAAACAAAATGGTAGACCTGCACCAGGCTGGGAAGACTGGATCTGCAATAGGTAAGCAGCTTGGTGTGAAGAAATCAACTGTGGGAGCAATTATTAGAAAATGGAAGACATACAAGACCACTGATAATCTCCCTCGATCTGGGGCTCCACGCAAGATCTCACCCCGTGGGGTCAAAATGATCACAAGAACGGTGAGCAAAAATCCCAGAACCACACGGGGGGACCGAGTCCATGACCTGCAGAGAGCTGGGACCAAAGTAACAAAGGCTACCATCAGTAACACACTACGCCGCCAGGGACTCAAATCCTGCAGTGCCAGACGTGTCCCCCTGCTTAAGCCAGTACATGTCCAGGCCCGTCTGAAGTTTGCTAGAGAGCATTTAGATGATCCAGAAGAGGATTGGGAGAATGTCATATGGTCAGATGAAACCAAAATAGAACTTTTTGGTAAAAACTCAACTAGACCTACAAATAACAACAATAAACATAATCAGTTGCGGCTCCAGAGTATTTTTGTTGGGTAATCTATGGTAGGGCTAACCCATACAGTGGCGGGGCTCAAGTCAGTATTTGCAATGTAATTACATACACGCTCCCCTTGACAGTGAAACACGTGAGGTTTAGATTAATTCCCTGTCTCAATCCAATTTGAACTGTATGAAATAAAAAGGCACATTTGTCTTGTAGTAAATAAAAAGGGCGACCTGGAACCAATCCTGCAACTTCCCCACAAGTGAAAGAGTTGACATGCTGAAAACCCAACCCCTGCAGGGGGGTCTGGGGGGATTCTCTCCCAGGAGATTTTTTGAAATACTAACATAAAATACACATTCTGGTACTCTCTTGAGAAGAAAAATAAATACATCTATTACTACACGACATATTTATAAAAATGAATGCCATTTTAGTTTTTTGTTACTTTGTTCTGAAAGCTGAACCTGCTGCTCCTCACAGAGAGAAGAGGCTGTGAATGACGTTACATTGTGGATAAGGGTGGATAGCCTCCATTGTTCTGTGTGTCAAAATGAAAGACAGCCCACACACCTATCAATCATCAAACCGTGGGGTCTTATTTCATTACGTGTTGATTTCTATCAACACGTAATGTTGTATCGATGTATATAGAGATGTAGGCTACTACAGCAAGGCCCTATCTCATTTAATCAAATCCCCCTCCTCGACTCCTCGGTCCTCCGCTAGTGACCCGGAAATTAATTTCAGCGCGCCATGTTGAAGGACATCTCATGTCTCTAAATGCACTTCGAGGACCGAGTATCGAGCGTCGAGGAGGCTCTCTGGAGGAGCTATAACCGAGGATCCACTGATGGGTCCTCCACGGCTCCTTCGTGTATGCATTTCCGGGAACAGATGTTTCAAAGAGTCGTGACGCACGGCCGGACTTATCTCAGCCAATGACAGCTCTGCATGCATCCCCTGGATATGACAGCTCTGCATGCATCCCCTGGATATTATTTTATTAACTGCTTTCATCGCGATGTGATGTTTACAGTGAGAACAGCTGTGAGGTCCGTGCAGAAAGCAGAGCAGTGTGTATAATATATATCACTCAGTATAACAGGCCTACTCTTTTTATTTGCTTTAGTTTAGGAACTATACAAAGAGTCGATATTTTTCTAAAACCATTTAGTGCTTCACATAATAAAATACACAACGGCTGTAGCCTGTTTTAGGAACTGTATGTACAGTGTGTGCGTAGATGCAGCGGACAGCAACACGTTCTCCCTCCCATCCCGTCACGTATTGACGGACGCTCAGGGCCCCTCCCCGTCACTCTATTACGTACAGGGGACCCCTTGACCGTCAGGCTTCTACGGGCAGGGCGTCCAATAGACCTTCATAGACCATGTGATCAACAACAATGGCCGACCTTCGTGTTATTCTCGGTGGAAAATGCCTATTTTAAGGTTCATTTGGCCATTAAAATGCGTTTTGATGTCCTTTTATGCGAGTAATATAAGTTTTTATTCCTGATTATTTGTGCAGTACATGTACATGATGTTTAGTTTGCTAGTTATGACGAAGATTACTTCATGAATATGTGCACATTCATGGTTGTGTTAGATATTGAAAGGGATTTACGCTCCACGTTTCAAATCTCTCCGCGTCCGTCTAGAGCTGTTTTATATGGAAGGAATTCAGTGCCACCAAGTCAACAATAATCTACTTTAATGGCAATATTACAATGCAACACAAATCATTACATTCAATACAATAATACATACAATACAATATACATTCAATACAATATACTTGGGAACCCGAATTTACCTGGTGATCACGTCAGCCAGCCAGCAGAAAGAGACTGAACACAGCTGTGTCTCTTCATTTGTACTCTCTAGCAATGGGAGGGGTCTCTGATGTCCTGCTGACATCCTCCAAATATCCCCTGCTATCACCTTCCCCCAATCTTAAATTCCCCCACTCACAGGTGGCGAGAGCATTTGCATACAGTGCAAGTCAACACATGCGGCCACCTTCCCCCGCTGGCCCTTTGTCCTCAAAAGTCCATATGGTCTCTCTGAAGTCACATGTGATTGCGTCAAAGTCCAGCTTACAGTTTTACCCAAATCATTAATACATTCAAATATTCTACTGCAGTTGCTAACCTTTTTTTGGTGGAAATGTGTTTTTTCACAGCAAAGTCACCCTCTGTACTTGGACTTATTGGGAGAATCTAAAGGCAAGAACATCCCAAATATTCATTTAGGTCTTTATTTTAGACCTTTAGTGTTGTCGTCTGTGAGGAAAATAAATGGGGCTCAGAGCCTCAGGATACTGAAATCTGTATTTTTTAAATCTTTTTTTCCTTCTAATTTGTTATTCTTTTCAAAATAACACACTGTTATTTACTCACCAATAACACACAATTATCCTTGCTTTTATTTATTGGTTTAATTCCATAATCAGGCTTTTTTGGCGTCCGTCAGGAACTGAATTTCAAAATAAAAATAACCGGAAACAGACGTAGGCATTTCGAGCGATTACCCAAGATCCTCAGCTATGGTTTAAGCTGATTGGATGTTTTAGCCGCAATGCATGCTGGGATTTGGCGTTTATATTATATGAAATCCGGAAGACATTTTAAAAGAATAAAATAATACTTAATTCCGGGTGCTCTTGCTTTTCTCTTTGGAAGTCATCACATAACGGCATTGTAATACACGGTTCGGCTGCATTACATATTACAGATCTGCCGTAGTTCTGTATTTATAGAGCCCTGATGAGAAGACCTTTGGAAAAACTGAAGAAATGCCGCCGAAACTGAATATGTGACGTGGATCATAAATATATCAACAATTAAACAACATCTTCAATTTCTCTTCACACAATACGTCTCCTTGCAGTATCAACACTAATTCGGCTGACTTTTACATTTGATCTAATTCATAGATAGGTTATATTTACACCATAACGGTGCACAGCTGATATAAAAGGACTTGTCGTTTTTAAAGATATTACTGATTTGAATTGAATGTAAATACTGAGTCTGAAATAGTATAGCAATAAGCTTTAAAATTATGTGAAAGCATGAATAAAACTACACATCTTCAGATGTTGTACAATACATACATAAGTGTCCTACACTAATAATACAAAGTTATGATGGCTGTGTGTACCTTGTGTGCACCGCCTAGTGGTTAAAGCACGTTATTGAATTATTGTTTTTATGTGTTATATTTGATTAAAAAAATATTAAGAGTACATACTTTCATAGGGGGAAAGTAGAAAGTCTGTGATAGAAATATAGAATATAAAAAATCAAGAAGATACTATAAGTGATCTCTACAATAAAACAGTTTAGTGCCGGATGTACAAAGATATTAATAGGAGGAGGTGCAAAACAGACAAACTAATTAACCTTTATTTAAACATTAAATAACAGATTAAGGTCTTCTTTTAAATAAGAAAAAAAGCTTTGGGGGTATCTATCTACAGATAAATATTAAGCCTGACAAAGTATTTAACGTCTAATATATTGCTTTCCTGCAATGTTAACTATGTTGAAGCACTTATTTTAACTGATATTGTACATATGAATTATACTCTTATGTATGTAGATTGTATAAGAAATGTGCAGAATATGACAGTTTAATGGTGGAGGTACACACATATTGATAGATGTCTTGTAATGCACTGTTGAGGAACCTGTGACCCAAGTTTTTCATTCATTGCATAACTACACCGTAGTTGTGTATATGATATGTCAATAAACCTTAGAAAATCTTGAAATCTTGAAAGGGATGTGCAAAATAGCCATAATATACAGTCTTTAATGAACTATTAGTAGAGAATAACGAGTAATGAAGATACTTTATTACTCGTTTCCATTCATGTCAATTGCAGATAAATGTTTAGTCTTCTCAAGCATCAACTATCAAATATCTCTCCTGATTGTTGGCACTTGACAATCACCTTACCTGAATTTTACTCCGGTGTAACTAAAGTCTGATTTAAGGGTTGTTTATATTTCACATCATCAATCAGAATCTGCAAAGTAACTCAAATAAGTGTAGTGGAGTAAAAATACCAGGTTAACCTCTGAATTGTAGTGGAGTATAATTACAAAGTAACAATGAGCTGTCATGTGGGTATATATTAATGCTGCGCATTATGGACAGCGATTTTCACCCATTTATTAATTATATGTTTTACATTTGATAACACCAATGTGTTTAATACTGCCAACTTCTAATTGTGGGAAAAACGAAAACGTTCAGTAGAGACGTCCCATAGAACATTTTGCGAAACACAATAGTGTAGTGTGTAGTGTGTAGTTCTGGGGGGGCGTTCGATTCCAGTTTTGGATAGTCTGGCGTGGTTTCGTTCCATTTCAAACAGCTGTTTGACGTGTTAACTTGGCACACTGCCACTCCGACATCCAATCCCAGACCTTGAAGATTAATCACGGGGACTGTAGTCCTAAACGATAGCTGGGGATTATGGGTAGTGTAGTGTCTTCGGCCATCCTAAACTCAAAAATGTTGACAATCGCAATGATGCTCGAAATGTCCCTTATAGGCCTACGTCTGTTTCCGGTTATTTTTATTTTGAAATTCAGTTCCTGACGGACGCCAATAAAGCCCGAGATTATGGAATTAAACCAATAAATAAAAGCAAGGATAATTGTGTGCTATTGGTGAGTAAATAACAGTGTGTTATTTTGAAAAGAATAACAAATTAGAAGGAAAAAAAGATTTAGAAAATACAGATTTCAGTATTCTGAGGCTCTGAGCCCCATTTATTTTCCTCACAGACGGCAACACTAAAGGTCTAAAATAAAGACCTAAATGAATATTTGGGATGTTCTTGCCTTTAGATTCTCCCAATAAGTCCAAGTACAGAGGGTGACTTTGCTGTGAAAAAACACATTTCCACCATAAAAAAGGTTAGCAACCATGAATGTGTACACATTCATGAAGTAATCTTCGTCATAACTAGCAAACTAAACATCATGTACATGTACTGCACAAATAATCAGGAATAAAAACTTATATTACTCGCATAAAATCACATCAAAAGCATTTTAATGGCCAAATTAACCTTAAAATAGGCATTTTCCACCGAGAATAACAAGAAGGTCGGCCATTGTTGTTGGTCAGTGGTCTGGGAGCTGTTGCAGCGTCCAGAGCAACCACCTTAGCAACCATGAATGTGTACACATTCATGAAGTAATCTTCGTCATAACTAGCAAACTAAACATCATGTACATCTACTGCACAAATAATCAGAAATAACAACTCATATTAATCGCATAAAATGACATCAAAAGCCTTAAACCTTCAAATAGGCATTTTCCACCGAGAATAACACGAAGGTCGGCCATTGTTGTTGATCACGTGGTCTATGAAGGTCTATTGGACGCCCTGCCCGTAGAAGCCTGATGGTCAAGGGGTCCGCTGTCCGCAATGAAGGTCTATGGGACGCCCTGCCCGTAGAAGCCTGATGGTCAAGGGGTCCGCTGTCCGCAATGAAGGTCTATTGGACGCCCTGCCCGTAGAAGCCTGACTTCCAAGGGGTACCCTGTACGTAATAGAGTGACGGGGAGAGGCCCTGAGCGTCCGTCAATATGTGACGGGATGGGAGGGAGAACGTGTTGCGGACAGACAGGTCTCAGTTGGTTTGGTGTCCTCTGCTTACTTTTAATACTTGTAAATAAAACTTTTGGCCCGTAATTTATTTTCCTCATTGTAGCGACCAGAGAGGGGGGGGGGGGGGGGGGGGGGGGGGGGGGGGGGGGGGGGGGGGGGGGGGGGGGGGGGATATATCCAGTCTCTGATAGTGTTACGTTATTATGAGAGTGCTCTGTTTGATTCTGAAATTGTATATATTTATATTGTAACAGACTGGTTATAATGTTGACGTTTGATGTGTTTGTTGTTCAGAGTTTGTTTGCATTTTACAGAGTGTCAGTGAACGTGCCACTGTTTTGATGGACGGTTCTTGTGACCTGTAGCTGTGGGTTTGGGTGGGAGAGTGTTGTCTGGTTGGTTGGGGCTGGAAGAGGGAGGTTACGCGGGAAGCTAGAGGAGAGCTAGCGGGAGACGTGACGGAGTGTGAGAATACGACAGGGTTAGTAGATTGTTTTGGTGTGGTTATGGCCAACAGTAACCTGCGATCTGTGCAATAAACTCCCGGATAAAGGACAAACTAAGCCTCCCTGTTTTCCTGTAGCGAGACGCTACATTTGGTGCAAGAAGTAAAAGTTCAACTCGGATTAACGGCAGCTAACTAGTGGCGTGCTACAGTGATTGCTGCCATACAGCCTGCAGTTTCCATCTCGGTGAGAACATGTCGCTGTGGTACAACTCTAAAATTAAACGGGAGAAGGAAGCTGACGAGCGGTAACACTTCGGCGCTGCTGAGGGTCGGGGAACGGACAGCCACAGAGAGCGGGTGAGAGAAATGACCATGAGAATGGCCGCTGAGGCTGGCTTCGACCGCTCCGGCTACTCCCCCGATAAAGACGCCACATGCGGGAAAACAGAGACAAAGAGGGCAGGCACGAGTCAACACACTGAGCAGCACAGAGAAGCCCTCCCCTCATCTATGAAAACCCCCAGGTATGATGGCAAAGCTAACTGGGAAGCATTCTAGGCACAATTTTAATTGCTAGCCAAGGCTGGCAGGTTGTCTGCTGAAGAAAAGGCCCTCCAGCTTGCAATGTGCCTTACTGGGGATGCTTTAACCAGCCTGCTGCTACTTAACCCTGATGATAGGAGTGACTATGATGCATTGGTGGGAGCTTTAAAGAGGCGCTTTGGACTATGCTCTACAGCTAGCCTACTCCGCTCTGAACTGTGTAGCCGCAAGTGTCGGCCTGGGGAGCCGCTGAGGGAGCTCGCCAATGACATTGAGGGGCTGGTTCACCGCACCTATGCTCACATGCCTCCTGTTATCCAGAGTGAGTTAGCCCGGGACTACTTCCTCCAGGGCCTACTTCCAGCCGACCTGCGTACACAGACTTTGCTCGCCCACCTCAAGTCTCTACAGGAGGCTTTGGAGCTAGCCACAGAGAGAGAGATGCTATGTACCGCTTCATGGAGTGTGGATGACCACACACCGAAGGTGAGCGCTGCATGTGGTATTGAGCTGAATACAGCAGAGCCGGCCTGGGTGGAAAAATTGACACAGCTTGTGCGTGCCACCACGCTGAGAGAGGAGCAGTCTCCGAGACCCCGTCAGAGGATCTGCTGGGGGTGTGGACAGCCTGGCCATCTGGTTCGAGATTGCCCTCGCAGCACAGCTAACCAGGGAAACGGGGCCGGGTCTGCATAACCGGGCCAATGCGGACCCCTGATGTGTCCCGTCCCTCTTAAAATGAGGAAACGTTGCAGCGCATTAACCAAGCAGAAGTGTTACAACCAACAGAAGAGGCTGGCCAGCCTGAGCGAATCATCAGGCTGGGCCGAATCTGGGTCGAGGACTGCTGGTATTCCCCAGTGACTATTGCGGGAACAGACTGTTTTGCGCTGGTCGACACAGGTTCTTCAGCAACCCTGGTGAAGCCTGAAACGGTGAGAAATAAAACAACTATTTGCCCCACCATAGTGAAATTACAGACAGTTACCGGGCAACGATCTCCGATGGTGGGAGAGACAATTGTGACAATGGGGGTGGGAAAGAAGTCTGTTCGCTGCCCAGTGTGGGTTGCAAACCTGGAAGATTGCATCCTGGGGCTGGATGTTCTTGGGACATTAGACTGTGTCATGGATACAAAGAGGGGTACACTCACTTTTCCAGATGGACAGGTCGTTCAGATGTGTAGGCGGCCACCCCAGATAGGCTGTCGTGTGACCCACACCATTATAACACAGACAACCGAGACAGTGACCGACGCCGTTGCTTGTTGCGACCCCCAGATGACGGCACCTGCACAAACCCCCACCCTGCCGAACCTGGACCCTTGCCTTCACCCAGTCATTGCTGCAGAACCTGTCGCAGATGAGAGAGTTTTGGCAGTGACAGACGTCTGGCAGAGAAACTCTGATGGACTAACTCCCAATGAGCAGAACCTGCTGCTGCAGCTCTTGCTGGAATTCAAAGACTGTTTTTCACTGTCTGAGGCCGATGTTGGCCGGACAGATCTCATCGAACACAACATCGACACTGGAGATGCACAGCCCATTAGAATGAGACCACGACGCCTCCCTCTGGCCAGACAAGCTGCAGCAGATAAAGCACTGGGGGAGATGCAACGGGCTGGACTCATCGAACCCTCCAACAGCCCCTGGGCCGCTCCAGTAGTCATGGTTCCCAAGAAAAAGAAGGAGAACTTTCGGTTCTGTGTAGACTTCAGACCGCTCAATAAAGTGACCAAGGACCTATACCCCCTTCCTCGCATCGATGAGGCCCTCGATACAGTGGCAGGGTCTTCCTGGTTCTCCTTCCTGGACCTGCGCAGTGGATATTGGCAGGTCCCCCTTGCCCCTGAGGCCAGACAGAAAACAGCCTTCATCACCAACGGGGGTTTATGGCAGTTAAAAGTTCTCCCATTCGGCCTCTGTAATGCCCCTGCCACGTTTGAGAGGCTTACGGACCAGGTGCTGGCAGACATCCCCCGCCATGAGTGTGTTGTTTACCTGGACGACATCCTCGTCCATGGTAAATCCTTTGAACCAGCTCTCGGGGCCCTCAAACGTGTGCTGGTGAGAGTGGCTGGAGCAGGACTGAAATTGCACCCCCAGAAGTGCTGTTTCGTGAAGCGTGAGGTGACTTTTCTCGGTCACAGGCTAACGGAGGGCGGCGTCGGCACCATGGGAGAGAAGGTACAGGCTGTGAAGGACTGGCCCACCCCCAGCTCTGTGCAGGACCTGAAGAGCTTCCTCGGCCTGTCCTCCTACTACAGGAGGTTTGTGAAAGGGTTCTCCTGCATAACTGTGCCGCTGTTCCGCCTGTTACAGAAAGGACAGGTGTTTTCATGGACAGTGGAGTGTCAGGCAGCATTTGCTTTACTACAGGAAGCCCTAGTGGAGGCACCGATCCTATTCTCCCCTGACCCCACATTACATTACATTGCATTTAGCTGACGCTTTTGTCCAAAGCGACTTACAATAAGTACATACGACCAGGAAGACACAGCCCAGAAGAAAACAGAATCATATAAGTACATCAGGTATCATAGAGCCAAACATTTCAAGTGCTACTCAGCTGGCTTTAGAGAAGCCAGTCCTATATTAGTATATAAGTGCTTTGTTAGTAATTCTATCGCTCGAGGTGGAGTCGAAAGAGATGAGTTTTCAGTCTGCGCCGGAAGATGTGCAGGCTTTCTGCTGTCCAGGCTTTCTGCTGTCCAGGCTTTCTGCTGTCCTGATGTCAATGGGGAGCTCATTCCACCATTTTGGAGCCAGGATAGCAAACCCACGTGTTTTTGCTGATGGGAACTTGGGTCCCCCTCGCAGCGAGGTTGCAGCGAGTCGTTTGGCTGATGCAGAGCGTAGTGCACGCGCTGGGGTGTACAGTTTAACCATGTCCTGGATGTAGGAAGGGCCAGATCCATTCGCGGCATGGTATGCAAGTACTAGTGTCTTGAAGTGGATTCTAGCAGTTACCGGGAGCCAGTGGAGGGAGCGGAGGAGCGGAGTGGTGTGGGAAAAGTTTGGAAGGTTGAAGACCAGACGAGCCGCTGCATTCTGGATGAGCTGCAGAGGTCGGATGGCACATGCAGGTAGACCAGCCAGGAGGGAGTTGCAGTAGTCTAGGCGTGAGGTGACGAGAGCCTGGACCAGAACCTGGGTGGCTTTCTGGGTCAGCTGGGGACGAATCTTCCTGATGTTGTACAGCGTATATCTGCAGCAACGGGTTGTAGCAGCGATGTTTGCAGTGAAGGACAGGTTGTTATCTAGGGTCACACCCAGATTCCTTGCAGTCTGAGTCGGGGAAACAACAGAGGTGCCGATGTTGATTGTCAGGTCAAGAGTGGGACAATCTTTTCCCGGAAGGAAAAGCAGTTCAGTCTTGTCAAGGACTCCACCCTTCCCTTCATCCTCGACACCGATGCCAGCAACAGTGGAGCAGGAGCCGTGCTGGCCCAGGTGACAGCAGAAGGAGAGAGAGTAGTGGCCTACTATAGCAGAACATTTAACAAAGCTGAACGCCGCTACTGTGTCACCAGACGGGAACTGCTTGCTGTGGTCAGCACCATCCGGCACTTCAAGTACTGCCTAGAGAGCCTCCACTTCACAGTCCGGACTGATCACTCTGCCTTACAGTGGCTCATGTCCTTCAAAGAACCAGAAGGCCAGCTGGCACGCTGGATTGAAGAGTTACAAGCATACGACTTCACCATAATTCACAGACCTGGCGTGCAGCACGGCAACGCTGATGCACTCTCCCGCCGCCCCTGCTACAGTGATGACTGCCGCTACTGCGTGAAGAGAGAGACACAGGAGAGGGAATGTCTACAGGCTGAGGTAATATGTGCAGCGGTGGGACCAATCAACTGACCATGGACTTTTAGCTGTAGATGCTGCCGAATGGAGGAAGAATCAGGAGGGGGATGTCGACATCAGGCCGGTAACCGCTTGGATGGCTGCACAACACAAACCCCGGTGGGAACAGGTCTCTGAGTTTTCTCGTCCCACTAAAGGGCTATGGTCAATGTTTTAAGCCCTGTGTGATGGAGTGCTGCAGAGGGGGTGGAAGGAACCGGCTGCAGGAGAGACAAGGTGGCAGGTGGTGGTGCCGAGGACCCTGCGGGAGACGGTACTTCGGTCAGTGCATGGAACTCCAGGATCTGGTCACTTTGGGGTCTCTAAGACTCTCCGCCGCCTGCGACAGAGATTCTACGGGGGCCAACACAGACGAGATGTGGAAGATTACTGTCACCACTGCGACAGCTGCACCGCACGTAAGGGCCCTACCGACAGATCTCATGCCCAGCTCCAGCAGTTTCCGGTAGGGTGCACAATGGAGAGGATCGGGATCGACGTTCTTGGGCCGTTTCCTCGCACAGAAAAAGGGAACCGCTACATCCTCACAGCCATGGACTACTTCACTAAGTGGCCTGAGGCATACAGCCTACCAGATCAAGAGGCAGAGACTATTGTGGACGCTTTGGTGGAGGGAATGTTTAGCAGGTTCGGGGCGCCTGAAGTCATACACACAGACCAGGGCCGGAACTTTGAGTCCCGAGTGTTTAAGGCTATGTGCGGAAAAACTGGGATCCCATAAGATCCGCACCACACCCCTTCACCCACAGAGCGATGGCCTAGTGGAAAGTTTCAACCGCACACTGGCTCAACAGCTTGCCATAGTGACGGCAAAGCACCAAAGAGACTGGGACGCCCATGTCCCCCTCGTACTAATGGCGTACCGGTCTGGGACCCAAGATTCCACTTCCTGCTCCCCTGCCCTCCTCATGTTAGGAAGGGAGATGCGCACGCCGGGCGAGATGATGATGGGCTTGCCCCCCGACGCTCCTGTGGACCCCCCAGGGTTCGAATATGCCAGGAAACTCCAGGAACGGTTGCAGTCTGCTCACAACTTTGCCAGGCGCCAGCTACAGAGTGCAGGGGTGAGGCAGAAGAGGAACTACGACGTGCATGCTAGAGGACGGCATTTCAGTGCAAGCGAGTTGGTCTGGGTGTATAACCCACAGAGGAAGAAGGGCAGATGCCCAAAGCTGGACAGCAACTGGGAAGGGCCCTGCAGGGTTCTGGAGAGACTGAGTGAGGTCGTCTACAGGGTCCAACTGCAGCGGAGAGGGAGAATAGTTGCTCTTCACCGGGACAAGTTGGCACCCTATCGGGGTACAGCGACACCACTAGGATCAGGTGGTGAGACACAGGGGGCTATGGACACTGTTCTTTCTTCTTCCCAACCCCCCTCTCACGACCCGGGGACCTTGCCTGGTTCCCCACAACCTGGACTTTTTTTCCCTTGCCCTACTCTGGGCCCCACGGTGGGCCTGTCTCCCCTTGCCGCAGACCAGGCACGGCCGCAGAGAAATCGCAGACCCCCTAACCACCTGAGAGACTTTGTTTATTCCCTCGAGGACGAGGGACTTTGAGGAGGGGGGAAAGTGTAACGGACTGGTTATAATGTTGATGTTTGATGTGTTTGTTGTTCAGAGTTTGTTTGCATTTTACAGAGTGTCAGTGAACGTGCCACTGTTTTGATGGACGGTTCTTGTGACCTGTAGCTGTGGGTTTGGGTGGGAGAGTGTTGTCTGGTTGGTTGGGGCTGGAAGAGGGAGGTTCCTGGGGAGAGGGACGCGGGAAGCTAGAGGAGAGCTAGCGGGAGACGTGACGGAGTGTGAGAATACGACAGGGTTAGTAGATTGTTTTGGTGTGGTTATGGCCAACAGTAACCTGCGATCTGTGCAATAAACTCCCGGATAAAGGACAAACTAAGCCTCCCTGTTTTCCTGTAGCGAGACGCTACAATATAAATATATACATATATATATATATGTGTGTGTGTGTGTGTGTGTGTGTGTGTGTGTGTGTGTGTGTCCGCATCTGTAGCCTGTTATTGTCTCATTATAACGCACTGTGAATGAATCAAAGTAAATATATAAGTGGTCATGAACACATCTGTCCATCAGACAGAGGGCTGCTGTGCCTCCTGTCATCATTAATGGACGTCTCTTTAAAATGACCGCTCAGAGGAGAGAAGTTCTCATTTCTCTAACCGCCTGCTGCTTCCCCTCCTCTCTCCTCGGTTCCCCTCCTCGGCTCCTCGGCTCGCATCTCCTGTGGGCGGGACTAAGTCTCGAGGATAGGAGTCGAGGAGGGGAGTTAGAGAAATGAGAAAGGGCCCAAAAGTATTCTCCGTCGGGACTTCCTGCAACAACACCACGCCGTTATCTTGATTCTGATTGGCCAGAAGACATTATCAAAGATGTTCTATTGAGAAGACGATCACTACCTGACAAAAGTTTTCAAAACCGTTTCTAGTCTTCGGTATTCTTGTTTTTGGCGTTAGAATAGTTTGGGCAGCGTGAGAGCGTGAGATTGAGTGTCACACGCCAGATGCGTGAGAGTTGGCAACCCTGTGAACACTTTTCTCTCTTTTTTCTCTATACTGTTTACTGAACTGCCCATTAGCTATGTTTGTAGTTTATGATGTGGTTCTGTAGCTTACTGTGTGCTGCTGGCCTCGATTTAGCTTCATGTGTTAGTCAGTTTAAGACTTTTTAACATCTGAGCTTGCACTATTATTATTATTTTTTGTTTTTTGTTGTTGTTGTTGTAATTGCACTGTTGAGGAACCTGCAAAGTGTTTCATACATGACATTACTGCACAGTAGTTGTGTATATGCAGGGCTGGCCCTAGACATTTTGGTGCCCTAGGGCCTAGGCGAGATTATGATTTGGTCCCCCCCCCCCCCCTCCAAGCAAGACACAATAGAATATATAAAGAATACATGAAAAATCTCTACAAAAGACCAATACACTACAAAAATTGAAACGTATTGACATGTTGGTTATATCCATAAAGAAGGTTTCAAATGTATTAATTATTGTATGAACATGTTTTAATTGGCGGGTGGACGTCACATCCTCCAGGGGGGTCCGGGGGGGCGTACCAAGATTTTTTTTTAACATTTTAAAGTAAAATGCTTCAATCTGGTGCACTTTGAGCAGAATTACTAGAGACTAGATCTAGGGGGTACAACTCTAAACACCCATATGAAAAAGATGGGTTTGCATTTTAATAATCAAATAAGTATGTGAACATAACCAATAACCTACCATAGCCAATAACAAATAAATGTAACGTGTTTTATTTTTGTTGTTCATTCATATCTTATTTTACCTAGTTAACATTTATTTATTCATGCATATTCTTTAATATCTCCAGTTTTAAACAATATTTTTGGTTTGCTGTCCTATAGTCAGTGATGTACCTGAACGCGTTCAATGAACGATCGTTCATGAACGCGTTCATATTTTGGGCGAACGTGAACTGAACGTACTGTATTTCCGCTTGATGAACGTAATTGAGAACACGTTCATTCTCAGCGCTGTATAACGGCGTTCAAAAGTGCGTTCATTCTCAGCACTGTATTATAACGGCGTTCAAAAGTGTGCTAGATTTCATATGCCTTTCAGCCGAAAACCCAGTTAAAACCCACCGTAAATAGGCTTCAAAATAATGCGGAAAACCACCCAATCTGGCAACAGCAAGCTGCCTGTGACGCGTACGCGCCTGTCACCCCTGGCTGTCGCACTAAAATATACGTCATCAGAATCAGAATCGTGGAACCGGCGAGCATTGAATGAATGAATGAATTAGTATGGACGAATGAATGAATTAGTATGGACGAAGCCGAGAGCAGCTGCAGCAGCACTCGCTCAGAGTCAGACTCTACGGCATCGGCGTATGAGCATTTAAAATAGTTTTACGTTAAAGTCAGTACTGACTCAGACGGAAAAAATCTAACGTTTGCCTGTAAACTGTGTCCGCCCGGTTTGAAAAAGCAAGTCCGTACATTGACGACGTCGACAGCAAACCTTAAACGGCACATTGAGAATAAGCACACGACTAGCCTTTCAAGGTATGTGCGAGTGGCGAATAACCCGCTTTCACTGCAGCGGGTAGCTCGCTTTAAGCGTGCCGAGCCGTGCGGGGCCCGTTTTTGGTTGCGTTTCCACTTGACTATAGTAACTACCCCAGTTCCTAAACTGTAATGGAAGCGCAGCATTAAAGTGAGCCGGGCCTAATAAGGCCTAACCAAACCGAGTGAGGCCTGCAGTGGAAATGCGCCATTAGTCCAAGTTATCTCAGTGGGTCTCAAACGGTTTGGTCACCATTTATGTAAACACATATTTCCATTTGAAGGGGGAGTGATTAGTAAAATATGCATGAATAATACAAAATAAAATGTTGACTGGTGAAAAAAGGTAAGATAGACTTTATAAACTTGTTGAGAGCTAAAACTAGTCTTTGCTGCTGCCTCAAAGAGGAGCAGGGGGATAGGGGGGAGACGGGTCAGGCTGATTCAGGAGCCCAGACACACTCACAACTATAAATGAACCAAAAACAAATAAATAAACAAGTTTCAATGTTTTTTCATATTGGATATGGTATGTTATTGGTTATGGCCATGTACTTATGATTTTATGATTATTTAAATGTATACAGTTCTGTTTCATATGGGTGTTGTCTCTTTATTTCCCCCTCAAAGTCCAACATTTAAAAAAAAATTCTTACCGGGGGAGCATGCCCCGGACCCCCCTAGAGGATTTCAGGTCCACCTCCACTTAAAATATGTTCACATGGATAGGTTCCTAGATGTGCACAGCAACGCCTAAATAGATTTTCACAGCAACACTGTATATATTGACAAATAAATCCAGGAAAATGGCACAAAAGAAAACTGGTAGTGGCCTGGCTGGGTGTATAATTCCCGGCCTGACTTATTGTCCCAGTCCGGCCCTGAAGACCTGCAGCCTTTGAGTAAAGTGGAAAGGCCAGCTTTCATAAACCTAATTAAAGGGTTGCAGCCATCCAAAAAGGTGCCATCAAGAAAAAGAGTACAGACACTGCTAAACAAGCAATTTCAAGAAAACATATGTGAACTTAAATCTGTACTCTCTGACGTCGATGCTGTGTGCACAACAACAGATTGCTGGACAGCTGTGAATAAGTCTTTTATAGGCATCACTATACACTGGCTAAACAAAACTGATGTTTCTGAGAGACACAGTACTGCCGGCATGCCAGCAGTACTGGCATGCCGGCGGATTAAAGGAGCACATACACACGATGTATTGGCAAAAGTATTGTCAGATGTGAACAAAGAATTCAAGATCCACAACAAGGTTGTGTGTACAGTAACAGACAACGCTTCAAATTTTGTCAAGGCATTCAACTGTTTTGGGATGGACATGGCTATTGATGCCGAAGAGCCAGAGACAGTGGTCAACTTTGATGAAACTGAAAGTAAAGATGCCAATGAACCAGATTCAGCCTTTCCACCAGTGAGAGCTCAGATGAAGATGACCAGATGGTAGGGCTGTCCCGAATACCATTTCTCGGGCTCCGGATATTCGGTAGTAATCAGCAGCGAATATTCGAATATTCGGTGCGGAGATTTTTTTTCATAACACGCTCCGAGACACCTGACAACACACTGTTAAGCAGAAGCGCAGAAAGAGCATACTATTACGATTTATATTTATTTATTGTCTCAGTACTCGCATACATTAAAACTAAATGTGTCCTCTGCATTTAACCCAGCCGTAGTGCAGCGCCGGGGATATAGGCGTAAACAGTAAACGGTATTAAAATAAATGAAGAACGAAAAATAAATGAACGAACTGTATGCCAATAATTGCCTTAGCTCCAGATGTTCCCACATCGCTCCTATTATTTTCACTATTCGGATAAAATTGAAAAACTAATATAAAAAAACAATTCGGTTGCTTGCTTGCAACTATTTTCCAAGGATAGTAAGAGCACGATTTTATCATGTGTAACGTTACTGTTTAAACGGCGGATAACGCAGCTTCATTATGGCAACTTGACAACAGCTAAGCTAAGCTAGGCTACTACTTACAGCATCCGGTGACTTTTCAGAGTTGTTGTGCCACCGGCCAGTTTCTTGTCGCATATTTGGCACACTGCCTTCTTCTTACCGTCGTCCAATTTAAAATGGTCCCACACAGCTGGAGTCTTCGGCATTTTGTGTTCAGGTGTGTGAAGCGAGGTGAAGCAAGGAGAAGCGTGCCGTTTGCGTTCGTGACTGTGAGTGAACGCGATGTCAGGAGCACAGGCTGAGATTGTATATATTTCCGCATTTTAACAGTGCAATTCAAAAGTATAAATATAGTATAAGAATATGGAAATTCGCCTTTATTGATAGCATACATTTAGGGGGAAAAAAAAATTTTGGGAAAAAAAATAAAAAAACGAATATCCGAATAATGAAATTGAAACCCGAATAGTTGGCCAACGAACGAATATTCGAATAGTCGAATATTCGGGTACAGCCCTACCAGATGGAGCCTGAGCCTCTGTCAAATTTGGATCATCCCTCTCTCCCCCCTCACAGAAGGTGCATGGCTCACACCTTGAATCTAGTGGCCAAAGATACAGAAAAGGTAACTGAAAAATGCTACAAAAGGCGCATTCACACTGCGGTACTTTTCCCACAAAGGTTCATGCGAACTTAGTTCATGAGAACTCTTTTATCGCGTTCACACCAAAAAGAGCCGGTACTAAAATGAGTTCATGAGAACCTTTTTACCCCCTCGAAAGTCCCTGCTAGAGAGCAGGGACTTTCGAGCGGCTCTTTTGTGAGAAAAGAGCTATATTTCTGATTGGCTGGGCGGATTGCAAACCACGCCCCGTAAAACTTCCAAAAAGTTTTGTGAAGCCGCCATTTTATTATCCTCGCATTAGCATTATTAGCATTAGCATTAGCCCAGCGCAGAAACGCAGAGAGACTAACGTATGGCAACACAAAATAAAACATGGGAGCGGTGGAGATGAGGAGGGGTCGGCGTTCTGGCGATTTACTCGGAAGGCTTCAGTAGAAGCTGCTGGGAGTCCCAGCAACTTCTACTTGGAAGATGGAATTCTGTATTTCTTTCCATGGAGCGACTGTCTCGCATTGCAACTCTAACTACCAAGGCAGAAATGAATGTGGATGAGGTCACCTCTGCAAATGATGCCACTCCCCTACATGACAAGCTGCTCCTGCACGATGTGAGTGATGAGTTTGGCTTTCGTCGATTCTCACCAGATGAAGTCAACTTCATACACAAGTTTGTGAATGTGATGAGGCCTTTGGCACTTGCACTAAACATCCTCCAAGCAGAGAAGAACATCTTTCTTGGGTACCTGGCTCCAACCATTGTGCAACTGCAATGTCATATGAATGACCTGTTGGATGAGAGCACAAAACCCACTGCTGCAGAGGGTCTCATTACATGCCGTCCCCTCATAAAGAGCATCTTGCAGTCACTGAGCACAAGGCTGGCAGGTCTTCTGGAGAAGAGGGATCAGATACTGTCCGCTATACTGGTGCCAAGATTCAAGCTTGACTGGGTCCAAGATGAGGAGAAACATGTGCAGTACAGATTGATGCTGAAAAGAGAATTGCAAACCAACTCTGATGACTCGGATGCAAGAGACTCAGGTCAAACCCAGTCCAATGGCGAAAGTAACAAGAAAGATCCTGCAGCTTCATTCTTCAGATTTAACAGAAACCCTCAGGTTCCTCAAAAATGTGAAGTGGACACTTATTTGGATGCCCCAACCACAGATGGGTTTGATGAGTACATGCAGTTTCCAAAACTCAAAAGGCTGTTCATAAAACACAACACAGCACTGCCCACAAGCGCTCCGGTAGAGAGGCTCTTCAGCATCGGTGGTCAAATATACAGTTAGGGATGAGCTGTGATTATATTCCTAATCTAATTATTTCAGTAATTGCCATTTGCCTCAGTACACAATTCCTTTAATACAGATTACTGTTAAAATGTTTGCCACAATAATCATGATGTTAAAATGTCTTCTCTTCTTCTTCTTTCTTCTTCTCTCTTTCATCTCATTCAGGCCCAGGAGAAACAGCTGATCTTGAATGCCAACAAAAATATTTGAAGGTATATATATTATTGTTGTGACCTGTTTTTTGGGCTATAGAAGTACAATGTATTGCTAATGGAGATGAGTATATTGGTGTGCAGAGGTCAGCTGCATACAAATAACAGTCAGGAAGCAATAAACAGCAGATCCACCAGGGAGTGACCAGACCACTGTGACCGAAACAGCAGATCCACCAGGGAGTGACCAGACCACTGTGACCGAAACAGCAGATCCACCAGGGAGAGACCAGACCACTGTGACCGAAACAGCAGATCCACCAGGGAGTGACCAGACCACTGTGACCGAAACAGCAGATCCACCAGGGAGAGACCAGACCACTGTGACCGAAACAGCAGATCCACCAGGGAGAGACCAGACCACTTTGACCGAAACAGCAGATCCACCAGTTTATATGTTATATGTTTGCACAATGACTACTTTCACTTTTGGTACTTTAAGTATATTTAGATTATTATACTTAATAAAGACCATTCAAGCAGCACGTTTTTCCTCATATTTTTGAAAATATACTGTAGAGATGAAAGCTGCAGCTGCTACTAGTGTGGACTGAATGGGCGGCAGCAAAGCGTTATGGAAATGCCAGTATTCTGATTACTGTCTGTGGTTCTATATGGGTTGTGGCAATCATTTTGACAAATAATAGCTCGCAGTAACGTATTGAAAAAATAACTATAAACTATAAATTAGTTCATTTTTGAAACCATGAACTTTAGTTCAAAATTTTGAATTATGAACTATGAACTGAACTAGTTCATTTTAAAATGTGTGAACTGTGAACTGAACTAGTTCATGTAGAAAGTGAACTTTCCCAACACTGCCTATAGTATACATTGGAATGATTTCAAACCTGTTGTTATTTATCCTAATAATTATAAAGGAGTGTCTTGGAAATATGTGTTTACGTAAATTGTGACCAAACCGTTTAAGACCCACTGAGATAACTTAGACTAAAGTGAACTATCTAAACACTCAGAGTCCTTTACCTCACTGAGCTGTAGTTATCAGCCTCAATCCAACAACAATCCGCGGTACTGATCCATGTGCGCCTTCTCTCTCTCTTGCTCGCGCGGAGGCTCTCTCTCACTTTGGCTGTGAGCTGCGGGCGCCAGATAAGTCAACATCCCCCACTTTCATCACTTACAGCGCACATCGTACAGGGCAAATGCAAAATGTTGCCGGCCCAGGGTGCAAAGGGTGTTTACTTTATTCAATTATTAATGTAAATGTATTACATCAAGGGCAGAAAATTAGGCAGAATTAAGGCATTATTTATTTGTTTCTCCCATTGCAGCGCTCCTCCAGATCTGGCGCCCTAGGCGACCAGCTAGTTCACCAGTGCCTAGGACCGGCTCTGTGTATATGATATGACAATAAACCTTTCGATTTCTAATCTCGAATTGAAAGTTGCTTACACACTACTACAAACTTGTTAACATTATTGGTAATATTGTTTTAAGGCAGCTGGGTGAGTTACAAATCAGATATTGAGCATTATAAAACCAAGGCATTCTTGAACAGTGATACAAAATCAATAGAAATGTATACATTTCTAAAGAGACACATTTTGGTATCTTTTGGCGTGTATTGAGCATATACAGTCTATTAGGGCATTGGTCTGAATGCATTCATTTAACCATTATCGGTCATGGCGGGAAAGACCTTCCATACCTAACCGGCCAAGAGAGGGGGCAAACTGCTCGCGCGCACACACCACACACTCGCTCACACCTGTGCAGCTCCTCCTTCGGTGAGCCATCCAATGAGAGGCGAGTTCTCCTGCGCGTGGGCTTCTGCATACACCGCCGCACGCGCACACCCAGCCTGTTGTCCGCACGCAGATACAGCACGAGCATCTCCGTTTGAAAGCTAACTATGGCCGAAGGAGGAGAAGGCGAGGACGAAATCCAGTTCTTGCGAACTGTAAGTCCTTTTTCTGTTTCTCTGAAGCCGAGAGCCGGCGCTGTGTCTGTTGTCACTGCGTCTTTCTGCTGGCAGTGTGTGTGTGTGTGTGTGTGTGTGTGTGTGTGTGTGGTGTGTGTGTGTGTGTGTGTGTGTGTGTGTGTGTGTGTGTGTGTGTGTGTGTGTGTGTGTGTGTGTGTGTGTGAGTGAGAGAGAGGGCAGGGAGTTTACCGCATAAAGGATGACAGCTCCTCCAGATACTAGTCATTGGTCAGTGAGTCCGCATCATGCTGACCGCAGACTAAACGGTGGCATAGGAATGAAAACACACTGAATGACAGTTAGAAAGACAGGAGGTGAAGAGAGATGGGCGAAGGTGTTTTGCTGTCATTGTCTCAGAAAGAGGAGTTGAGCAGCATGCGTGTATACACCAGTGGCTGGTGTATATGTGTGTTGGGTGGGAGCGGGGCGCAGTGCGGTGCATTATGGCAGCATGAAGTCTGATGCATCTGCTTCACTTCCATCACCTTCTACATTGAAGCAATACCTCAAAACACTGCGTCTGTATGTGTGTATATTTATTGCTTGTCTCATTATGAAGTAAAAGCTTGAACAGGTCATGGTCACGAACGTAAATAATCAAACGGGAATCCACTGCACCTGACTATTTGCCTTTTTGATGGAAGTGGGCAGGAACATAAGTATAGAAATACAAGTCTCGATATGTATGTTAGTTAGACATTTCAAACTAAAGCCTTATTTGTAGTCTTTTTCTGTCAGTGAGATGATTCCATTGTTGCCAGTGCAGTTTCCAGCATCAGTATCATGAAAGCAAAAGGAAGCTTTCTGCAATGCTATAAAAATGCCATCTCTTGATCAGAGAAATGAAACATGACAATAGGATGACATTATTTTACTAGAAGGAAATCTAGATTGGGTTAGAGGCAGCATCAATATTTGTTGTTGTCTTTATTGGGTTAAATAATGTTGTGTAATGTGATAGGAGTCCCTCATAGTAACAAACCCATGGAGAATTCTCAGTGCTCTGCACTTCCTCATATCCACAGAGCCTTTTAGTGTCTTTTAGCTCATTGTTTTTGTTAAATGCCTGCAATAGCTGTTTTATTTCAGTCTCACTGCGGTCTTGATGAACCTCATGTCTAGCAAAGCAGGTTGCTGTTTTCAGTGAAAGCAATGGCAACAGAAGTGAGAGCTGGTGAGCGAAGTTGTGGGTTTAGCAGCTAAAGAGCCGGATATTTTTCTCTGAAGTTTAAGAGCGAAATAGAGCTAAAAGCAGAGTTTATATTGCCCACACCGAACAGATGTGTAAGCAATTATTTGCTATTACTTTTTCCACATGAACTTAACAAGCTGCAATATGTTGAGTATGTGTGATTTTAAAAAATGTATTAGCATCCTGTATGTGCTGCCCCACGAAGGCCAAAAAAAAGAGAAAAAGTGAATTGTCCCTAACACTTAAAAATTACAAGACACATTCTTTCTTCTCTTCTATACTTTACTGCAGGAGTTAACATTCATTTACATCCACTAACTTTGACATTGTTTATACTTAGCATTCTTAGAATGTTAAAATTGTTATAGTGCAAAGGAATAGTAAGAAAATAAACAAATAACCCTAACACGACACAGCGCATAAGCATACATAATTATGGATTCCTATAATAATAACATGAAGTACATCCAAATAATAGCAAGTGCAAGATATTCATTAACAATGAAATGATAAACCGGATCATTGACTTTCAGAATATGAATTGGCAAAAATGTGGATATTCAATGGTTTCCTGAAAATTCCTGCAGCATGAGCTGTTTTTCAGACAAAGGAACTTATCTTCTGGACAACACTGCCTGGCCTTTTCCATTATGTTCAGACTTTCTATAGAGCAAACATTCAATCGAGAAATAATTCATTAATAATGAAAATAATTAATAGTCTCATCCCTAAAATACATACAGAAAAAGGGGACCATAAGAAAACACAGCGTTTAATGCTAGTTCCATGGGATGGGTCTAATTTGCTGTTGATTGAAATTATAACGACAGCAAGCTCCGCTGCTCATTTAAGTCACACAAACACGTCATCACTATTGTCTTTTAATAAATCATTTTCCACTGTCGTTTCCAGGCTTAAAGCCAAGGGCGCAGTCAATAAAAAGGAAAAGAAAGACAATAAAAACAATACACAGTCTGACGTCTACCTAAGAGTGGCTGCTACCTCTCTCAGAAGGCGGACGATGGATGGGGCTGTGAAGGCATCACCGCCACGCGCATGCGCAGTGTCGACCGGGGTTGTCAACCTGGGGTACCACCGTGTTCAGACACTAGAGGGCCCCATAACACAACAAATAAAGACACAGAGGGCAGACGACAGAGATGTGACATCTCCACTCGCTTTGAGAAGCGAAAAGTGGAGGATGCTCACAGATTCTGCTTGGGTTTTCAAGACAATAACACAGGGTTACAGACTCCAATTCGCTGTCACCCCCCCTCACTTTTCGGGCATTCTGCATTCGCAAGCCCGGGGAGAGTCGGCCCATTTTCTAGAGCAAGAGATCCTCTCGCTACTAGACAAGAAGGCTATATCTATAATACCCTCCGAACAGAGTCAGAGCGGCTTTTATTCCAAGTATTTCCTCGTTCCCAAACGGGGAGGGAACGGGATTCGGCCTATACTAGATTTGAGGGCTCTGAACAAATATCTCAGATACAGATACAAGATACAAATTCAGAATGCTCACTCACACATCTCTGTTGCGTCTCGTGTGCCAAAACGATTGGTTCACATCAGTCGACCTGAAAGACGCGTAGTTCCACATCCCAGTATATTATCCACACAGGAAATATCTGAGGTTCGCCTTTCAGGGTGTCTGCTACGAGTACAGAATACTCTGTCTATCAGCCCACGAGTGTTTGTACGATGTACGGAAGCCGCGATAGCCCCGTTAAGACAACAGGGTATTCGCCTGGCAACTTATCTGGTCGATTGGCTCCTTCTCGCACAGCTATTACGCAGACGAATGTCCTCGTAAAACACCTGCTCGACCTGGGTTTCGTAATAAACACAGAAAAGAGCATGTTGTCCCCAGCCCAGACTGTACTCTTCCTGGGCCTACGCCTGAATTCGGTGCCCTTTACAGCCCGCCTGTCAACAGAGATAGTAAAAGCCTTCAGGGCTTGCCTCGCTCATTTCCAGCCACGCAAATATGTTCTCTTCAGATCATGTCTGCTGTTACTGGGGATCATGGCATCAGCCGTCCTGGTGATACGACTGGGACGCTTACACATGACGGAGTTTCAGCGCTGGGTAGCTGCCCTCAGACTGGATCCCGTGCGTCATGGCGCTCGGAGAGTGATGGTCACTATGAAATACGTAATGGCACTGCGCCACTGGCTGCACCCGACTTTTCTAGTACGGGGCATGCATATGGGTGCTGTCCTATCGCGGAAGGTGGTCACCACAGACGCATGTCTGACGGGCTGGGGGTTATATACGAAGGTCGACCTATGAGGGGTCTCTGGAGCAGAGACCTCCAACGGTCACACATAAATTATCTGGAGCTTTTAGGGGTGTTCCTCTCCCTGAAACGCTTTCTGCCTTTTCTCAGAGGACATCATGTCCTCGTGAGGACAGACAACACGACCACAATATCGTATATAAACCGCCAAGGGGGTTTGCGTTCTCTCCAGTTACACATGCTGGCACGCAAACTGATCTTATGGAGCTGCGGACGTCTCCTCTCTGCGTCTATCTTATCTTTCCTACAGTGCAGACGCTTTTCTGCTTGCTCCTGCCTCTGCTTAGTTTTTATGCTGATTTTCCTATTCTTATTCTCTGAAAACTTCGAGCAGCGGCTCCTGGACATTAACTTATCACTGGGACAGTTCATCTTCGTAAATAGACGGAGGGTTTCAGCCATATTTCAAAATGTTTACGACGACCTCAGTCTTACAGTAGCGTGGCCTAGCAACAGATAAAGCCTCGCAGGCTACTGCATGCTAGTTGGTAGCAAAATACCTCCGTTCTCTACAGATGACTTCCACAAACTTATACAGAAGATCGATGTGTTGGAAATGAAAATGCAACGGTTGGAAGTTAACGTGGAAGTGAATGGACTATGTCGTGGGAATGACACCACTTTACCAGTGTTGCAAAATAATGGAGAAGGGTATGTTAACCCACAGCTAGTTAGCAGCTTCAAGGATTCCAAGGAACAGGAGGGCTGTGTACTGGGTAATAAATCTACAAGTGGTAGTCCTCCCTGGAACTCTCTGGGTGCAAAGCCGAAGAGTAAATCATTTCCATGGGATTTGGGAGGACGGATAACAGTCAGAGCCCAGCGCTCTGAAATCTGTGATGCGACCGGCTGGCCTGCATTGTTATCACCCAGGAAGAGCGCCTCTTCAACCCCTGTTCCTACTAGGAATCAGCCGTGGAGAGCTGCTAAAGGCAAGGCAAGGCAAGGCAAGTTTATTTATAGAGCACTTTTCAACACAAGGCAATTCAAAGTGCTTTACAACAAATGAAAGACATTAAGAAAATGGCATTTAAAATCAGTCATTAAAAAGAAAAGCTAATAAAATAAAAATTAAAAGAAGAAATACATGGATAAACATTAAAAGAAAAAATACATGGATAAAAGTTACAGTGCAGTCTAAGATATCGTTAGCCTAATACAGGGCTCGACATTATAATTGGCCCGCTGGCCCGGAAGCCCTATTTATACACCCCGGGCCAGCATAACGTACTTTCAACTTGCCCGCTCGGGCCACTACAAATATTGTTTAAAAAAAAATGGTTCCTGTGGCATCAGTATTTTGACAAGCAATGTTGTTAAATTGTTTCGTTTATTAACGCTACAACACAGCGTTCCGTGAGTCGGTTGTCGTTGTTGGGTGAAAAGCAAACAGCTGTTTGCTGTGGAGTGCAGCGCGAGCAGGCTCCTGTGAGCGTGAGCGCGCTCCTTCACGACAGACTATCGCGCCACCTAACCATTCGCCAAAATGTTTTTAATACCAGCGGTAACCGGCCAAGCGCCGAGCAAAAAACAATCTTCAAATAAAAGGAGTTAAAGGAGGAGTTAAAGGAGAGTGACAGGGAGCATGAGAAGAAGAGGGAGAGGAAGTTTCAGCTTGATCGATGGAGTTGGCTTCTAGTGGTGCAGTGACGCGTCCTAAAACCCTTTTATAATCTATCGATAAGATTTATGATTCCAAAATTATAAAAGTAGGGTAGACATGTGGAGATTATCCGGCTGAACAAAACGTGCATTTATCAAACAGGTTTGTTTTCCACAGACCTTATTTCCAGCTATTTTCCAAAACCCTGTGGAGAAATCCCATTACTTTTTGTCGAGGGAACCAGCAGCTTACTTCCTGGTTTTAGGACGCGTCACTGCACCTCTCATGATGATGCCAATATAAACAAGGTCTTCTGTCTGCTCTGTACATCAATGCCGACCTATGCTGACAAGCAAGTGAAGAGTAGACAATATAAAGGTATTGGCTATAGGGAAATGTCCCAGCAGTTTAGGATAATGAAGGTTCTAATCTATAGCCATTACATGTCTAACTCCTAATGACAGGAAGGCAGAAAGCGCATTATACAAATAATAATACTCATAATAAAAGCAGACATTTTTTTAATAATGACCACAATATCATTATTTTAATAAACCAAATATGAACAATTGAGGAAAATGAGGAAGAACTGATTGTTCAAATGTTGTAGTACAAGTAGTAAGTGCATAAATTACTATAGCAACAAATGTGTTAATTTTCTTCATTATTAGTCGATATTTTTTTTTTGGACGAATGCTCCGGGCCAGTGGTTACAATGGTGGGGCCAGAGACAATCCAATTCCACCGGCCCGGAGGGCCAGTGGCTTTTTACCCTTAATGTCTACCCCTGCCTAATAGCATAATTGCCCAAGTCATATTTGAATGTTTTTGGAAAACAAGGAAAAGTGCCCTGCAAAAATGCCTAAGTCAAAGCGATGACTTAGGCAGATAGTGATTTTGGACTCTAAAATGCATTCTGATAGGCTGTGGACATAGGCAATAAGGCAGGGTGATGCAGCAGTGGTAGGAGAGTAAAGTTAGGCAGATATCACAATTTGGCCAAAAAATGACTTAGGCAATTATGCTATTAGGCTAACGATATGAATAGTTCAATTAAAAGCAGCGACAAAAAGAAAAGTCTTCAGCCTGGATTTAAAAGTTGTCAGAGTTGCAGCGGACCTGCAGGTAAAGGGAGATTTACAAACAATCCTCCTAAACCACCAAGTGTGCCAATCCAGAACAGATACGCTCCGCTGACCGAGAACCGGAGATCTCTTTCTGATGACCTGGATAACCTGTCCTCTTCACACAGCAGGGTAAGGACCAATAGCTACTCCAAAAGTAAAAGGCTAGAGGGAAAGCTAACGACTGGGCCTGAAACTCTGATTGTGGGTGACTCTGCTGCAAGAGATGTAAAAGGTCTGTGTAATAAGAACAACACCAAAGTACTCTGTTTTCCCAAGGATGTGGTCTCTGACTTGGCTGAGAAGATCCTGCATATTGGGGCTGAACATCCAACTGTGAAGAATGTGGTACTACACATTGGAACAAATGATGTTGTGAAACAAGAGTCAGAAGTGCTGAAAGAAGACTTTAAATGTTTGTTGGAAACTGTCAGCTCTCTAAATGCGGAGGTGTTCATCAGTGGCCCTCTACCGCCAGTCAGAAGAGGAGTGGAGAGATTCAGCAGAACCACAAAGCGATATTTAACTGAAAATACTAGGGAAATGTTTACTCAGAATTTTTCTTCCACACTTGCCCCTGCTAACATCTCAGTAAATGAACTAGTAGATCATTTTAATTCAAAAGCCATTGCTCCAACTAAGGTAAAGGAAGTGTCTGGCAAGAAAATATCTCCATGGAGAAAGGCCATGACCGTGAAAACAGAAAAAAGAGAGTGACGAAAAGCTGAACGTAGGTGGCGAAAAACAAATCTCCAGGTTCACTTTGAAATCTATAAAGAGAGACTTGGCCTTTATAATTTGGAATTGAAAAACGCACGACAATCGTTCTTCTCTGACATCATTACCAAAAACAAAAACAACGCACGTGCCTTGTTTGCTACCGTCGACAGACTAACTAACCCCCCAGTGTCAGTAGCCTCTGAATTTCTATCCACCAGGGCGTGCCATGATTTTGCCTCCTTTTTCACTGACAAAATTCAGAAAATCAGACAAGCAATCAGTGCCTCTGCATCAGGAACAGCAAATGTGTTGTCTCTGTGTCCACTTAACATCAATTCAAACACCATGACACAATTCCATCAGATTAATGATAAAAACCTAGAGGACATTATTCAACTTCTGAAATCCTCCTCCTGCTGCCTTGATATCATTCCAACGGGATTTTTCAAAGATGTTTTGCCTTGCATGGCCTCAGATCTACTTCATATAGTAAACAAATCACTTCACTCAGGTATTTTTGCAGTCATTAAACCACTCTTAAAAAAGAATAATCTAGATGCTTCAGTAATGAACAATTATAGGCCCATATCAAACCTCCCATTTCTAGGTAAAATCATTGAAAAAGTTGTTTTTCAACAGTTGAGTAATTTTTTGCATTTAAATAACTGTTTACATGTGTTCCAGTCAGGCTTTCGTCCAAACCATAGCACTGAGACTGCTCTTGTAAAGGTCTTTAATGACATCCACTTAAACACAGACAGTGGCAGAACTTCAGTGTTAGTATTATTAGATCTCAGTGCTGCGTTTGACACTGTTGACCACAGCATATTACTAGACCGACTGGAAAACTGGGTGGGACTTTCGGAAACAGTCCTAAATTGGTTTGAATCCTACTTAAAGGACAGAAACAACTTTGTTTCTATAGGTAAATACACATCTGAGTTGACAAATATGACATTTGGGGTTGCTCAAGGCTCCATCATGGGGCCTCTTCTCTTTAACATCGACATGCTACCACTGGCTCAGATAATGAAAAACAACAAAATAAGTTACCATAGCTATGCAGATGACACACAAATTTACGTAACAGTGTCACCAGGAGACTATGCTCCAATTCAAACACTGAGTAAGTGCATTGAACAAATCAATGACTGGATGTGTCAGAACTTTCTCCAATTAAACAAAGATAAAACTGAGGTAATGGTTTTTGGAGCCAAGGCAGAACGTATAAAAGTTAGCGCTGAGCTTCAGTCTGCAATATTCAAAACAACAGATAAAGCCAGAAATCTAGGTGTAGTCATGGACTCTGACCTGAGTTTCAACAGTCACATTAAAACAGTTACTAAATCAGCCTACTATCACCTAAAGAACATATCTAGGATTAAAAGACTAATGTCACAGCAGGATTTGGAAAAACTTGTCCATGCTTTTATCTTCAGTAGACTGGACTACTGCAATGGTGTCTTCACAGGTCTCACTAAAAAATCTATTAGGAAGCTGCAGCTGATTCAGAACGCCGCTGCTCGAGTCCTCACTAACACTAAGAAAGTGGATCACATCACTCCTGTTCTGAAGTCTTTACACTGGCTTCCTCTGTGTCAAAGAATAGATTTCAAAATACTGCTGCTGGTTTATAAAGCTTTGAATGGTTTAGGCCCAAAATACATTTCTGATCTACTGCTAAATTATGAACCATCCAGATCTCTCAGGTCTTCAGGGACTGGTCAGCTTTCTGTCCCCAGAGTCAGAACTAAACATGGTAAAGCAGCGTTCAGTTATTATGCTCCAAATATCTGGAACAAACTCCCAGAAACCTGCAGGTCTGCTGCAACTCTGACTACTTTTAAATCCAGGCTGAAGACTTTTCTTTTTGTCGCTGCTTTTAATTGAACTATTCATATCTTAGACTGCACTGTAACTTTTATCCATGTATTTTTTCTTTTAATGTTTATCCATGTATTTCTTCTTTTAATGTTTATTTTATTAGCTTTTCTTTTTAATGACTGATTTTAAATGCCATTTTCTTAATGTCTTTCATTTTTTGTAAAGCACTTTGAATTGCCTTGTGTTGAAAAGTGCTATATAAATAAACTTGCCTTGCCTTGCCTTGCCTTGCCTCTCTAAGAGCGACGCACGTACCAGGAGTGATGAACCTCGGGGCAGATCTGCTGTCCAGAGGTGCACCACTATATGCAGACAGGACTCTACATCCAATAATTGTGAGTCAGCTGTGGGTGCGTTACGGCCGGGCCGCGGTGGATCTGTTCGCATCAAAAGAAAATGCTCAATGTCAGCTGATCTTTTCAATGCGCGATTTAAACGCACCGTTAGGCGTGGACGCGCTCGCGCACGTTTGGCCTCCGGTCCTTCTGTACGCGTTCCCACCCCTGGCTTTGATACCCCCAACTCTGGCCAGAGTGAGAGAACAATGCCACACACTGATCCTAATAGCTCCACACTGGCCTGCAATGTACTGGCTGGCGGAGATATATCAGCTGCTGTGCGGGCAGCCGTGGCAGCTCCCGCTACGCAGGGACATACTGTCTCAGGCGGGGGGGAAGATTTTTCACGGTTAGCCAACATCCCTTGGTCTGCCGTTTTATGAAAGGGGCTCGCAGGCTCCTCCCTGTTTCCAGGTCACTGGTGCCCTTATGAGACTTGGCAGTGGTTTTAGATGGGCTCACTCAACCTCCATTTGAACCCCTGGAAGAAGCTGACATGAAACACCTGTCACTGAAAACAGTGTTGTTATTGGCTCTGGCATCTGCCAAGCGAGTCAGTGACATTCATGCGCTCTCTGTACATCCTTCATGCACACAGTTTGCCCCGGGGCAAACGAGAGTATTGCTGAAGCCCAACCCTGCCTTTGTACCTAAGATGGTTGGCTCATGTACCCCCATTAACATTGAGGCATTTCCTCCGCCACTGTGTTCCTCTGAGGAACAGCGGCCGAATTTGCTGTGTCCAGTGCGTGCTTTACGCACCTATATGGACAGGTCAAAAGAGTTTCGATGCAATGACCAACTCTTTGTATCCTGGGCTAACATAAGGGCAAGCCCGTTACCAGGCAACGGCTCTCCCACTGGATTGTGGATGCGATTGCTCTGGCTTATACGAGTCAGGGTTTGCAGGCACCAACGGGCCTGCGTGCTCATTCTACTCGTGGACTGGCTACATCCTGGGCTTTGTTCAAGCGTGTTTCCATCCAAGACATTTGTGCAGCAGCGAGCTGGTCCTCACCGCTCACTTTTGTCCGCTTTTACAGGCTAGATGTCTCTGCTCCAAGTGTGGCCCGTGCAGTGCTGGGCCCCGTGTTGAGACAGGGTTCTACCTGTTAAGTTCTGGTTGTTTTGGTGATTTTCGAGATAAGCAATACAGGAGTTTCAATATCCCATAGTGAGACATCGAAAGGAGTGTTATGAATGAGAACTATAGGTTACTTACGTAACCCCAGTTCTCAGAGTAACATGAAGTGAGATGTCTCACCAGACGGCCCTTCTTGCTAAGGCGAAGCGAGAAGAGGTGCTTATTTTGAATGACGCTGCGATGTAGCGCAAGCTACTTAAAGGGTGGGTGGATTCCCTGACGTAGACGTCAAGATCACCAGCCAATCAGGATTGACGTAATGAGATTGATGCTTCTGTTTGCATACGCGTTGAGGCGCATCCCATAGTGAGACATCTCACTTCATGTTACTCTGAGAACTGGGGTTACGTAAGTAACCTATAGTTTGTGCTTGTGTCTTAATTTTCTCAAATGTTGCCCGTTGTGCGATGTGGTTCTTAATTATATATCATGTATCGTATTATGAAAATGGGACAGTAGGAAGAAGCTTTTACACTGTTTCAAATAAATAAATGTCACTACAGTTGAGTTAAATACATTGCCTGCTCATTATATTAGAATCTAAGGTAGTTCAACCACCATTTTTGGCTGTTGTTTGTATTAGGGGTGTGCGATATATCAAATACTGAATTAAGTAGTTGAACACAATGAAAACTAGGTTTTGTTATGTTTTTTTCGTCCTTTCGTAAAAGTTACGTTATGTTAGAATTGCTTTTGCATTTAGCTTTTTTGCACAAACCCAGGGCTCTTATAGACCCAAAACCTACATATACGTCATACACACTTTCCTGCCTATACACAACCCTTTCCTTGGTGACATATGTTTGATTTGTCCGCTGTTGTAAACTCAGAAAACAGGTTAAGTGCCTATACAGTTAAGAGTCTTAAAGGAGTAAAGGAATTGTTTCATCAAAGCAAGATTAAAGGCTACGTGTTCAGTTCAGAAAGTGGTAAGATGGAGGTGGAAGGATTAGTTCTCAAAGTAAAAAGCAGTGGCTTCATTGTCTGGCAATGGTTTGGGTATCTCTGGGAAGATGGAGCTAACCATGGCTAGAGTAGTAAAACCGTTTCCACAAAAGGTAGCAGTACCAAACATTTGTTTCTCCAATTGATGAAAATAATGTGTAGCACTGGCATGTATTGGCGTCCAGCCCCAGTTTTTCTCATATCAAGAAAAACACTTTAGATCACTACCAAACTCTTTTTGTGCCAAATTGGTCAGCTATGATTGCAGGGTCTTCACTAAAATGTTTTGTTCAGGTGGATCTATAAGAAAATGTTCACAATCTATGATAAACTGTGATAAATGTTGTTGATGATCAGTAGTTTAAATAGTACGTAAGCAATCCATGCGGCTCATTATTTTAGATTAGCTCTGACCGTCTCACTACATCCCTACTGGCTTCACCAGTAGTCTGACAACAGCCGTTTACTCCTGCCGATACTGCTTCGCTCGGCTGCCTCTATCTCCTATATAGAGGAACGTCTGTATTATTTGATACAATGGCTGAGATAATAATAATAGGGACAGTACGTTTACATCCAGGCTTATCTGTAATACTATTCCTTCTTTCTTCCTCTTTCTTCTGCTCCATCCCTACCTTTCATCCTCCTCCACCCTCCCTGTAATCCTGCAGCACTCCCTGCTAAGTGCTCTTTGAATGCAGATCAATACATGGTTACTGGTGACTGCTGATGTCTCAGCACAAAGCAAACAGCATGGCAGCAGCCTGTGTTTCTCTTCATTGAATCTCTGTTACAGAGAAATGTCTGTGTTTGTCTACTGGAGGAATGGACCGAGCAGAGAATTCCAATGGAGGGACATCAGGTCAATTAAAGGAACACGCCACCTATTATCTATCTTTGGAGTATCCCCTCTGTATCTAAGTACAAATGACCTGAAATAAGTTGATTGTTGAATATGTGTTGACATTCATTCAATAATAGGCTGAGGATTAATACAGAATGTTGTGGTATGTATTTTTGTATATGATTATTTATGTAATATGCAATTTCTAATATCTGGAAGCAAGGGTAAAAACCTTCACAGATTAGAAAATAAAAGACACATTAAACATTAAATAGCAAAATACATCTTTGTTGCATGCCTTTTAGAATGACTGAAGATGCAGTAAATAGACATTAGAAATTCTCTGAAGTGGCAGGTCACCAGTATGTGTGTTTTTTGCTGTGTGTTTGTGTGCACATTTGAATCTCTAAGCCTAAGCATTACATATGGAGGCTGATTTATTTAAAAGTTAAACATTATACTGATCCGCTCCCCCTCTCAGCAGGAGGACAACGTTCAGTGCCCTCCAAACTGCTGAAATCTCCACATCAGAAAATATTCATATGTTTTCTTATTAATCACAACTATGGTTTAGGTTTGCTTTAAATGAACATATACTTAGTTGAGGTCAGCAAAACAATTGTGGCTAGGGTTTAAAGAACAACTATGTGTTTTTTCTTAGAGACACATGGACGGTGTTTGTAAAAGTAACTGCTGTCTGTTTCATTTGCCACAGGCTTTTCCAACTCGTCTGTCCCCTTATCGTTTTTTCTAATTGAGTGGGACATTTTACATTTTACCGATTGTCGAACCTCAGATTGATCGGACCGATAATTATCGTGCCGATAATTATCGGTCCGATATTAGGAATTATGACGTCATCCCGATAAACCCGATAAAAGTATTAATAGCCCCGATAATATACAATATATTTTTTGGGTAAAAAAAAAGAAAAAAATACTGCGGTGTGGGTGGATGGGATGAGGGGCGCTTGTTTTTCACTCGGCTCCTCCCGTTTTTCCAGTACTGTGGTATTAGTGGTTTAGGAAGAGGGGAGTTTTTCACAGATCCAGCGCTCCCTAACTCATGCCTGGCTGTGACGTAAATGGTGTGCGGCCGTGAAGCCAGGACAGTAAACAAACATGTCGTCGGTAGTATGGGACTATTTCAAAGTTTCAGAGTTAGATAGTTCGCTTGCTATTTGTATTAACAAATACAATGCAGAAGTTCCACGAGGAGGGAACAAGGCAACGAGCTATAATACTTCCAACCTGATTACCTGAAACATCGCCATCGCTACGATGGTGTGTTAAAAGCTACGAAGACGCCTGCGCTGCTAAACTAACGGCGAATCCAAAGCCAGCTGCAAAGGCACCGGGGCTTTTACCTATCCACGAGGCTTTTGAAAAAGGCAAGAACTTTATTTGGGAAAATAAATATGATCACTTTGAAGAGTCAAAACTGTTCTTGGCTTTGTTTTGTTCATAGTAGTAATGTCATGTGCTCACTACTAGTCTTTTTTTTACCACCAGGTGTGCAAAAACTACAGGTACATTTAATATATATATATTATATTATTATCGGTTATCGGTATCGGTCTTGAGAAGCAGGAAGTTATCGGTATCGGTTTCAAAAAACCAATATCGTGCATCCCTAACTTTCTAAATTACTTTCAACCCAAGTTGTCATTTCTGGTCAACCTAGGTTTCTGTTACTTATTGGCCAACGGATACATCAAAACTATTATATCATCTATGACATACATGGTTGCTAGAGGTCTGTGTTGGGAGAAATAGGTTGTTTTAAGTCATTTGAGCTAAAGGCTATCATGCTGTCTGTTCTTGTTGTAAAGGTCTGATGGGATGCTTTCATCATTTAGCACGAACAGGGAGACTTTCCCCCTGGTCTTTGCCTCTTACAAGCACTCACCTAAGAAACCTTGTCCAGGTATTCCCAAGGTTTCTTGTTGGCATGACTTTCGGTATCAGGTTGCAGCTGGAGTTACCTGTTAATATTTACCGGTGTCAGAATAGGTCAGATCTGTACATAGATATGTGAGTGTGAGGAATGGCTCAGAGAGTTCAGGCAGCAGAGCTTGTTTGTGTAAGTATAAAACTTACTGTACCCATTCTGCCACTGCAGCACTCTCCTAAATTCTTCAAGGGATCTTAGTTTCCCATGTAAGGACATGCTGACCGGCCTGTGTGACAAAACAAGTTTTTATGAACATAATCTGATGACCCAGTTAGTATACAATTTAATACCTAAACGAAAATATGAAAGCAACTGATGTTTATATAATTTGTAGGTGGGCTTAATAAAAGCAGGACACGTGAGGGTATTCTGGATAATTTATCCATTTATAGTTTGGTTGTTTTGAAATAAGGTTGTATGATGTACTTGTTTTACTTACCGTAGATGGCCGTCTATATGCCCCCAGTTTAGAGGAACAGACAGTAGAAGCTGACAGAATCAAACTTATTTTGACCTAAAAGTTAAATACTATGAAATGATATTCTGTCTGAGGTCATAGGTCCTATATCACCTTATGCATATTAAAGCATCTGACTGCCAACTAACGTTAAGACCCCTCATTGAAAAGAAGAGAGACAGCAGAGCAGGGGTCCTTTACATCACACAGCTGTGGCTTTACTTAGCTCCTGCATCACTATTTCATCACATGTGCATCACTATGAGCAGGGACATTATCATCATGAAAGGTAATCAATGATTTAGTTTATTAGCAAGTGCTTCCAAATAAAGAGAACACTGAAAATAACATGGACACAGGCACATAAAATGAAGCCTCCAATGGGGAATTCAAAGAGTTATTAAATGAAGTGCAGAAAGAAAATAAGATTATATATCCAATTTGTTTAAAACATACACATTCAGTGAAACTGGCATAACACCTGAGCCATCTAAGTCTTATTATTAGGTTATTGATCCAATGTGTTCCACAATTTTACTTCACTATTAGAGAACCATGTCAGGGCTCGACATTATAATTGGCCCGCTGGCCCGGGAGCACTATTTAGACACCCCGGGCCAGCATAACGTACTTTCCACTTGCCCGCTCGGGCCAGTAAAAATATTGTTTAAAAAAAAATGTTTCCTGTGGTATTGGTATTTTGACTAGCAATTTAGTTAAATTGGTTCGTTTATTAACGCTACAACATAGCGTTTCGTGAGTCGCTTGTCGTTGTTGGGTGAAAAGCAAACAGCTGTTTGCTGCGGAGCTCAGCGCGAGCAGGCTCCCGTGAGCGCGCTCCTTCACGACAGACTATCCACCTAACCATTCGCCAACATGTTTTTAATACCAGCGGTAACTGGCCAAGCGCCGGGCAAAAAACTATTTTCAAATAAAAGAAAGTCACCGGAGGAGTTAAAGGAGAGTGACAGGGAGCATGAGAAGAAGAGGGAGAGAAAGTTTCAGCCAGCTTGATCGATGGAGTTGGCTTCTAGTGGTGCAGTGACGCGTCCTAAAACCCTTTTATAATCTATCGATTAGATTTATGATTCGAACATTATAAAAGTAGGGTAGACATGTGGAGATTATCCGGCTGAACAAAACGTGCAGGTTTGTTTGTTTTCCACAGACCTTATTTCCAGCTATTTTACAAAACCCTTGTCGAGGGAACCAGCAGCTTACTTCCTGGTTTTAGGACGCGTCACTGCACCTCTCAATACGATGCCAATATAAACAAGGTCTTCTGTCGGCTCTGTACATTAATGCCGACCTATGCTGACAAGCAAGTGAAGAGTAGAAAATATAAAGGTATTGGGTATAGGGAAATGTCCCAGCAGTTTAGGATAATGAAGGTTCTAATCTATAGCCATTACATGTCTAACTCCTAATGACAGGAAGGCAGAAAGTGCATTATACAAATAATAATACTCATAATAATAGCAGACATTTTTTAACAATGACCACAATATCATTATTTTAATAAACCAAATATGAACAAATGAGGAAGAACTGATTGTTCAAATGTTGTAGTACAAGTAGTAATGTATAAATTACTATTGCAACAAATGTGTTAATTTTCTTCATTATTTGTCGATATATATTTTTTTGGACGAATGCTCCGGGCCAGTGGTTACAATGGTGGGGCCAGTGACAATACAATTCCACCGGCCCGGAGGGCCAGTGGCTTTTTACCCTTAATGTCTACCCCTGCATGTTAACCTTATCTAAAATATAGTGATCCCATTCTGTTTTTATAAATACAAGTTTTGTTGTTAGAATTGCATGGCTTATGCCTTATGCTGTAGGTATAGTTTACATGACATGTCACTTGTTAGTCGCTTTTATCCAAAGCGACTTACATACTCAATACTGAGGGCAATCCCCACAGGAGCACTTTGGGATGAAGTGTCTCAGGGACACAACGACATGCTGACTGCAGTGGGGTTTGAACCTGTGACCACCGGAAAATAATCTGTCAAATCACTGTCCTTCAGTATTTGAGCTCTTTTCCGACATGTTTGCTGTTCATTTGATGGCCCAAGAAAATCGATTGGCAAGGCATTGTGGGATTCTGTCAATACAGGATTGAACGGTGATGAAAAAAAAGGGGGAGAGGTTGAACATTTAAAATGTTTCTGCTTTTTATGTAAAATGAGGCACCAAGGCTGCTCGCTGTCTAACACTGTCACGGGTCACGGTTCAAGGAAAAACTCACTAAAGAGTAATTAAGTTCAGCTAATAACATAATATTCCCTCAACGACACAGAGCATATCTTCAGTGATGTTTATCGATTTTTTACTATGTCTGTATTATGTTTTTTTAACCTCCTTGGGAAGAGTTATTATAGTGTAATCTGAGCTGAGATTATTATTTTTAACAACTCAACAATTGCCATTTTGTCCTTGTTTATATTGCAACTAATGTATATTGTATATCAATTATTCTGTGGATTACATTCGAATAATCAAGCAATTGGTTAGTAATCTATATTTATAGAAAAAGTGGAAAGAGTGGCATTCACATTTCCTGAGGTGTGTCTCCAGCTTGCTTTGTCTGACCAACAGTACAAAACCAGAAAGTTCAAATGACATGTTTTTTGATCTCACAAATCTTTCCATCTTTGTGCTGTCAGACATTTAAATGATAGTGTTTTGTGGTGTGTGTGTGGATGAATAATCTGAGACTTTCACGCAATTTGAAGTCAGCTGTCTGTTCAACCCTCTGAAAGTGAAGGCTCTTCACAAGATAAACACGAGCTCTGATTAATTTATTCCTTTGAAAAGCAGAAAATAACTTTTTAGGCTATTTCTGGTTATGACTTCCTGCTCGAATAGACCTCGACAGAAACTCTCGTATATTGTGGAAGACTTTCTTTAAATATATAGTGTAATACAGTATATTGCCTGAATAGCTGGGTGCTTGCCCTTTTGGTATGTTGAGGACAATTTTAAATGTTTGGGGAGTTACCTATGGGAGTTACCAGAGATTCCCTTTGGTGGAAATGTTAGAAGTTAGAACACAGTTAGCTGGTTGTTGCAAGCTAGAATGTTGTGTGAATTGTCTACAAATGTGAATACAACTTGTCTTAGAGAGGGTTGTGATGAGTGTGTGAGTGCAGTTTGGTAAAACTGTATTTTGGCTGCAGAGTTGTGAGTATAAATTGTTACACTGATAGAAATGTACCGTATGATGAATTTATCCATAGAAGGTAACAAGAAAGGAAAGTTGACTTACTTCCAAAAGCAGATCAGAAAACAGGGGGGTTTCTTAATTGCTGTTGCTTTCTTCCTTCCTCCTCCACACACACACACACACACACACACACACACACACACACACACACACACACACACACACACACACACACACACACACACACACACACACACACACACACACACACACACACACACACACACACAGGCAAATTCATAATTAATGTTGGACAACATATTGGTCAATGCACTGCTGTGATTTAGAGTTTGTGTGCGTCTGTGGTTCTTACTGTGTGTGCATCAGGCAGCCACCTCTAAACTGAAGAGTGTTCTGAGGTTCATGTCCAGTTAATCCGCCTCATCCGCGAATCCTCTGGTGCAAAAAGAGTTCTGATTGTATGGAAGTCCATGAAAACATTCCCATTCCCATCTCACTTGATTTTTAACCCTTAGTAAAACATTTCCTAACATTTCCTAGAGGTAATGGTCTCAATCACTAGTTTCAAGTCTTCTTCTACACACATTGGTTTTTATTTTGTGAATGATGGTCCCGTTTAAAGAGGGATTAAGAGGGACTGCAGATAGAAAATAGCTCTCTTATCTTTGTAAGGTTCATGTGTTTTGGTGTGGAAATGTCTTGTTCAGCATTTGTATTTGACTCCACCTTCACATGTCACTGCTGGTTATAAACAACAATGATGTCCACAGCCAAACTGAGGGAGTGAAAGCCATAGCGCACCAAAATGATCTCACACTGACTACACTTGTTTGAGTTATTTGTGTATCCAGAGCTCCCAGTGTGTCCTATAGAACTTTGTCTTTTTGAAAACATAGTTTCATTTACAGTACAATAGTGAGGTTATGTAAATTGATATTTTTAAAATCAATGCTAAAGATGAATGCTCTGGGTAGAGAGGACTGTGTTTGTGCTTTGAAGGTGACCTTTAACAGGTTCAAAGGATGCTCAGAGCAGAAGAGGATGAGACATGAGTCAGAATTTCAGCAGGCGATAAAGGTTTTACTATTTTATTCAGCATTGACATTATTGTTAGCATTTAACTCAATCCTCTTAATACTTGGCAACAACTTAAACATTAAAGAAGAGACTTAACTCTACCTCAAAACCAGGTTTCCTGTCAATCTGTCACACTGGCACCCTCATTACCAATGTGAACAGAAGTCTATCTCTAAACTCTGTCTATTCTTATTTGACGGACTGTACACTGAACAAAAATATAAATGCAACACTTTTGTTTTTGCTCCCATTTTTCATGAGATGAACTCAAAGATCTAAAACATTTTCTATGTACACAAAATAACCATTTCTCTCAAATATTGTTCACAACTCTGAAAAAAATCTGTGATAGTAAGCACTTCTCCTTTGCCGAGATAATCCATCCCACCTCACAGGTGTGGCATATCAAGATGCTGATTAGACAGCATGATTATTGCACAGGTGTGCCTTAGGCTGGCCACAATAAAAGGCCACTCTGAAACGTGCAGTTTTGCTTTATTGGGGGGATCTGGGGGGGTCCGAAAACCAGTCAGTATCTGGTGTGACCACCATTTGCCTCACGCAGTGCAACACATCTCCTTCGCATAGAGTTGATCAGGTTGTTGATTGTGGCCTGTGGAATGTTGGTCCACTCCTCTTCAATGGCTGTGCCAAGTTGCTGGATATTGGCAGGAACTGGAACACGCTGTCGTATACGCCGATCCAGAGCATCCCAAACATGCTCAATGGGTGACATGTCCGGTGAGTATGCTGGCCATGCAAGAACTGGGATGTTTTCAGCCTCCAGGAATTGTGTACAGATCCTTGCAACATGGGGCCGTGCATTATCATGCTGCAACATGAGGTGATGCTCGTGGATGAATGGCACAACAATGGGCCTCAGGATCTCGTCACGGTATCTCTGTGCATTCACAATGCCATCAATAAAATGCACCTGTGTTCGTCGTCCATAACATACGCCTGCCCATACCATAACCCCACCACCACCATGGGCCACTCGATTCACAACATTAACATCAGAAAACCACTCACCCACACAATGCCACACACGCTGTCTGCCATCTGCCCTGAACAGTGAAAACTGGGATTCATCCGTGAAGAGAACACCTCTCCAACGTGCCAGACGCCATCGAATGTGAGCATTTACCCACTCAAGTCGGTTACGACGACGAACCGGAGTCAGGTCGAGACCCCGATGAGGACGACGAGCATGCAGATGAGCTTCCCTGAGATTATTCCCTTTGGTTATGCAAACCGATTGTTGCTGCAGCTGTCCGAGTGGCTGGTCTCAGACGATCTTGGAGGTGAACATGCTGGAGGTGGAGGTCCTGGGCTGGTGTGGTTACACGTGGTCTGCGGTTGTGAGGCCGGTTGGATGTACTGCCAAATTCTCTGAAACGCCTTTGGAGACGGCTTATGATAGAGAAATGAACATTCAATTCACGGGCAACAGCTCTGGTGGACATTCCTGCTGTCAGCATGCCAATTGCTTGCTCCCTCAAAACTTGCGACATCTGTGGCATTGTGCTGTGTGATAAAACTGAACATTTCAGAGTGGCCTTTTATTGTGGCCAGCCTAAATCAAATCAAATCAAATCAAGTTTTATTTATAAAGCACATTTAAAAGCGATTTTTGGTCGAGCCAAAGTGCTGTACATGCATTAAAAACACTTATAATCACAATAAAAGACAATCATTTACAACAGATATAAAACAAACACAGGGAATAGCCAGGAGTCGTGCTCCGCTCTGACTAGAAGGCCTGAGAGAAGAAGTGCGTTTTGAGAAAGGATTTAAAAACCCCTAGGGTCTGGGCCGACCTCACGTGGAGGGGCAGAGTGTTCCAGAGCCTGGGGCCAGCTGCTGCGAAGGCTCGGTGCCCTCGGGTTTTGAGCCTGGTCTTGGGCACTACCAGCAGCAGATGGTCAGCAGACCTTAAAGCTCTGGCTGGGGTGTAGCGCTGGAGGAGTTCAGCTATATAGGCCGGAGCCAGCCCATTTAGTGCTTTAAAAACAAATAAAAGGATTTTAAAATCAATTCTGTACCGAACTGGAAGCCAGTGCAGTGAGGCCAGAATTGGGGTGATGTGGTCACGCTTTTTATGGCCAGTCAGCAAACGTGCAGCTGCATTCTGGACTAGCTGCAGGCGTTTAATTGATGCCTGGTCCATACCCATATACAGAGCGTTGCAGTAGTCCAGTCTCGAGGTCACAAAGGCGTTAATAACCCTTTCCAGGTCTTTAAAAGATAAATACGACTTGGTTTTGGCCAAAAGTCTTATTTTAAAAAAGCAGGATTTGACTACGCTGCTGACCTGCTTGTCGAATTTAAAAGTACTGGAGAAGGTCACCCCAAGGTTCGTGACTGAGGGGAGGATGTTTTGTTGGAGGGAGCCTAGAATATCAACCTGGGAGGCAGGAGGTTGGGGTCCAAAAAAGATGACCTCAGTCTTGCTTTCGTTGAGGTTTAGAAAGTTTTTGCTCAGCCAGGATTTTATCTCAGTTAAGCAGTCCATCAACTGTTGTAATGAGTGTGTGACACTTGCTTCGAGAGGGAGATATATCTGTACATCGTCGGCGTAGCAGTGGAAGGGAATATTATGTTTTGTGAGAATTGAGCCTAGGGGTAGTAAGTACAGTAAGAAAAGGATGGGGCCCAGAATCGAGCCTTGGGGAACCCCACAGGTAAGAGGGGCTTTTGCAGAGGAGAAGGCACCTAGCTGCACAGCGAAGCTACGGTCTGTCAGGTAGGACCTGAACCATGCAAGGGCAGAGCCTGTGATGCCAGCGGACTGTTCAAGCCGTGACAACAGGATGCTATGGTCCACAGTGTCAAAAGCAGCTGTCAGGTCTAACAGCACCAAGACAGCTGGGCTACCTGAGTCGGCGGCTAGGAGCAGATCATTAAAAACTCTTAAAAGGGCTGTTTCAGTGCTGTGCATGGGTTTGAAGCCAGACTGAAACTTTTCGTGGATTCCATGCGTGGTTAAAAAAGACTGCAGCTGGGCGTAGACCACTCTCTCCAGGGCTTTTGATAAAAAAGGTAGCTGGGAAATGGGCCTAACATTTTCGAGAAAGGAGGGGTCGAGATGTTTCTTTTTAAGTAATGGCTTAACCACGGCATGTTTGAAGGCAGCAGGGACACATCCTGAGCTAAGGGAGGTGTTTACAATTAATAAAATACTTGCTCCAACTGAATCTAAAACGTCTCTGAGAAGGCGAGAGGGAATGCTATCTGAGGTGCAGTTTGTCGGCCGCAGGTGCTTGACCACATCCGAGAGAGAAGAGAAGGATACAGGCTCAAAGTGGTCGAGGACAGCAGGGCACAGAAAGGGAGCAGGATCTGGGGTAGCACTAGTGTGAGCTAGCCTAAGAGCAGATACCTTTTCAATAAAAAATTTAAGAAACTTATCACAGAGAGTAGTCGATGGCACAATAGAAGAAACATCACAGGGATTAATGATCGAGTTGAGGACATTAAAAAGAACCTGAGGTCTATGGCTGTTTTTGGAGATTAACAGAGAGATGTGCTCTGTTTTGGCTGCTTTGACTGCCGTCTGGTAGTCAGACAGGGAAGCACGAAGGATTTCTAGGGAGACATGGAGTTTATCCTTTTTCCATTTTCTCTCTGCACGCCTGCAAGCGCGTCTGAGAGCACGAGTACAGTCATTGAGCCACGGCTCTGAGAGCACTTTTGTGCGTCTAAGCGTAAAAGGAGCAACAGAATCCAGTGTTAGTGTGCATGTAGAGTCAAACATGGAGATAAGCTCATCAGCATTAAAAGCACAGTTCACATCTAATTTACAGATCGGAGAAGCATTAAAAGCATCAGAGAACTGTGAGGCAGTCAAGGGGTTAATCGAACGCACACGACGCGCAGGGGCACGTGATTCGACTCCTGCGGAAGGGATGGAGGTTGTAAACAGAACCGGTAAATGGTCTGAGATACGCGTTGCTGCACATATTTCATCCACAGATACAGACAGTCCAAACGATAATACTAAGTCCAAAGTGTGTCCTTTTTCGTGTGTTGGGCCAGCCACGGACTGAACGAGACCAAAAGAATCAAGGAGATTTAAAAAGTCCCTAACCAGAGGTTTGGACTCACAACACACATGGACATTGAAGTCTCCGGAGATCAAAACACGATCATATTTCACCATGATCCCGGACAGAAAGTCAGAAAAGTCATTTATGAAATCCTTATTGCACTTTGGCGGACGATACACAACTGCGCAGAGTATAGGCGAGGCCGGATTCAGTTCAAAAAGCTGCAACTCAAAGCTAGCATAGGTAGTTACAGGGTGAAGCAATCGGCATTGGAGGCTAGCTCTAAACACTGAAGCTATGCCCCCGCCATGGCCGGTGGCACGGGGGGAGCTGAAGAATGTACAGTCAGGAGGAAGAAGTTCAGAGAACGGTGTATACTCGCCAGCGTGGACCCAGGTCTCCGTCAGGAACATAAAATCCAGCTCACGGGAGGTGAAGAAGTCATTTAGCAGGAACGTTTTGTTTGCTATCGACCTAGCATTTAGCAAAGCCATACAAAGTTTTTGCTCCGGGCTTGCCGACGGTGGAGTGCGTCTCAGCTGACGAAGATGTGCGTGTTGAACGCCGCGCGGGCCAGGAGCAGTCAGTCGGGCAGGAGGGGCTGCCAGCGGGCCCAGCAGAGTCCGCAGCTCCGGAAAAACAGGGCGAATCCACCGATTCCGCACATGACGTGCAGCGGGAGGGCCATGACATCTGAGACGTGGATAAGTCCCAGAAGAAGCCGTCAGGTATGCCTTCAGATGGACCAGTGCACCACCACGCTTTCCCCGTCGTCTGAAGCGCTTTCGGCGAGGCGGGATGCAGGGCAACCGGCGCAGGTAGGTGGGTATATCCAACAGAAGAGGGGGGGGGGACGATTTATGGTTGCCAGATGTAAGTTTGGGCAGCAGTATCAACTCCAGTGAGGGTCTGAGGTGGAGGAGGTCTTGGCGATCATAGACGAGCAGAGCAGAGACATTCTGACAAACATAAAACAGAAACAGGAAAGCTAAAGGTAGACAGCTGAGCGAGCGGCGAGCCGACACAGGCGCCATCTTGAATCACGTCACGTCACGTCAAATGAACTCCGGAGGAAAGGAAGGAAAAGAGCCTAAGGCACACCTATGCAATAATCATGCTGTCTAATCAGCATCTTGATATGCCACACCTGTGAGGTGGGATGGATTATCTCGGCAAAGGAGAAGTGCTCACTATCACAGATTTTTTCAGATTTGTGAACAATATTTGAGAGAAATGGTTATTTTGTGTTTATAGAAAATGTTTTAGATCTTTGAGTTCATCTCATGAAAAATGGGAGCAAAAACAAAAGTGAACAAATATTTTTGTTCAGTGTATGTGATTCCAAATAGACTGAAATACACACTTTAGTAAGCCCTCCTAGCTTTAACCAACCCATCTAATTCAACTGACCCAATCCTCCCCTGAAGAAGATTAACATGTTTAGTTATTGTTTGCTGAGAGAGGTGTTCAATTATTTAATTATTTTGGCTGATAGTTTGTGGTGCTGTTTCATGACATTATACTGAGTATATCAATGAGGATAAGCTAACTTTCCTTTCTCTAGGGAGCTTTCAAACAATTGATTTATGCTACCAGTACCTGTGTTTTTTCCACAAATGATGTTATTACACCCATACCCATATATATATATATATATATATAGGCCCAAGTCAATAAATATATATATGTATATGTGGTGAAGATGCCTTCATTAATATATACTCTGTAGCTTTTTTTTTTTAGCATGTTGGCCGACAGCATATTCTTTAGAGCAAGGATACATAACATAGGAAAAACATAGTATTTATAGTGACATTCTTTTCATTTCAGTACCTTGTTACTTATTGACCTGTTATATTATTGATATATTCTTGCTCTAGTTCTATGTTTAAATCTTGCCTGCTCTTGTTCTGTCTTGCTGCCATGCTCTTTAATGCTACTGATGGTCTAAAGTTTAACATTTGGCTTTAAACAAATCTGTTGTACAGCAAGTTCCAGCCCTGTTCACTTTCAACACTATTGTCAACTAGCTGCTTCCCTTGGAATTGCCCTCCGTTTTGTATTCGTCACACAACTAACAACCATTGTTCTGATCATGTCACTCCTCCTAACCGCACTTTAGGCTAAGGGCTCAATTTAGATTTCCCTTATTTCTGTTTATTGTATTGACATAATTAGTTTAAAAACACTTTATAACAAAATAACAATGTACAAAAGATAGAAAACATGGCCATGCCTGCAATGATGCCCAATAGGCGCATTCACACCGCAGTACTTTTCCCACAAAGGTTCATGAGAACTTAGTTCATGAGAACTCTTTAGTTCTCATGAACTAAGTACAGATCGCGTTCACACCGGAATAAGTTCCTGGGGAAGGATTAGGCCAATTAAGCCGCTGACGTCACTTCTTCTTCTTCTGCTTTGGGTTTACTGGCAGGCCGCAAACCACTTCACGGTGTATACTGCTGCCCAAAGTCCCCGGCCGGAAGTCCCGGAGTTGGGGACAGGCTTCAGTAGAAGCTGCTGGGACTCCACAAACCTTTTTTGGAGTTTTACGGGGCGTGGTTTGTATTCCGCCCAGCCAATCAGACATAGGAACCTTTTTCTCCCACGAAAGTATCTGCTCTCTAAAAGGGGATAAAAAAGGTTCTGATGAACTCATTTTAGTCCCGGCTCTTGTTGGTGTGAACGCGACATTTCGGAATTATATATCGGAACTAAAGTGGGAAAAGTACTGCGGTGAGAACGCGCCAATTATCACTATTTTAGCACCAAGGTTCAAGGTTCTTTATTTGTCACACGAACATAGCTACAGAGTAGTTATGTCGATGAAAATCTTAGGTGACAGGCTTCTCCAACAGTGTAACACAATAACACAGACAAACTGAAAAATATAGTGCAAGTAAATATTAAAAAGTAAATACAAAAAGAAAAATAGTTTAAAAAAAGTGAAATAGTGAAATAAGAGTCTATATGCAAGCTATTGGAATGATATATTAGATAAATAATTACTAAGTAGCAGATGAATGTTATGGATGTTGTTACAACAGTTCAGGTTTGTAACAGTCTTATGGCCTGTGGGATGAAACTGTCCCTGAGTCTGGTGGTTTTAGTCCAGATGCTGCAGTACCGCCTGCCAGACGGCAGCAGACAGAACAGTTTGTGGCTGGGGTGAAGGGGGTCTTTGATGATCCTGGATTTCTTCCTGAGCCGCTGGGAGTAAAGGTCCTCCATGGAGGGCAGCTCCGTCCTGGTGATGTGCTGTGCAGTTTTCACCACCCTCTGTAAAGCCTTACGGTTGAGGGCGGTGCAGCTGCTGTACCAGGTCGTGATGTAGCCAGTCAGGATACTCTCTATGGTGCACCTGTAGAAGGTCAGGATCCTCTCTATGGTGCACCTGTAGAAGGTCAGGATCCTCTCTATGGTGCACCTGTAGAAGGTCAGGATCCTCTCTATGGAGCACCTGTAGAAGGTCAGGATCCTCTCTATGGTGCACCTGTAGAAGGTCAGGATGCTCTCTATGGTGCACCTGTAGAAGGTCAGGATGCTCTCTATGGTGCACCTGTAGAAGGTCAGGATCCTCTCTATGGAGCACCTGTAGAAGGTCAGGATCCTCTCTATGGTGCACCTGTAGAAGGTCAGGATGCTCTCTATGGTGCACCTGTAGAAGGTCAGGATGCTCTCTATGGTGCACCTGTAGAAGGTCAGGATCCTCTCTATGGTGCACCTGTAGAAGGTCAGGATACTCTCTATGGTGCACCTGTAGAAGGTCAGGATCCTCTCTATGGTGCACCTGTAGAAGGTCAGGATCCTCTCTATGGTGCACCTGTAGAAGGTCAGGATCCTCTCTATGGTGCACCTGTAGAAGGTCAGGATGCTCTCTATGGTGCACCTGTAGAAGGTCAGGATACTCTCTATGGTGCACCTGTAGAAGGTCAGGATCCTCTCTATGGTGCACCTGTAGAAGGTCAGGATGCTCTCTATGGTGCACCTGTAAGGTCAGGATGCTCTCTATGGAGCACCTGTAGAAGGTCAGGATCCTCTCTATGGTGCACCTGTAGAAGGTCAGGATCCTCTCTATGGTGCACCTGTAGAAGGTCAGGATCCTCTCTATGGTGCACCTGTAGAAGGTCAGGATGCTCTCTAGGGTGCACCTGTAAGGTCAGGATGCTCTCTATGGAGCACCTGTAGAAGGTCAGGATCCTCTCTATGGTGCACCTGTAGAAGGTCAGGATCCTCTCTATGGTGCACCTGTAGAAGGTCAGGATCCTCTCTATGGTGCACCTGTAGAAGGTCAGGATCCTCTCTATGGTGCACCAGTAGAAGGTCAGGATCCTCTCTATGGTGCACCTGTAGAAGGTCAGGATCCTCTCTATGGTGCACCTGTAGAAGGTCAGGATCCTCTCTATGGTGCACCTGTAGAAGGTCAGGATCCTCTCTATGGTGCACCTGTAGAAGGTCAGGATCCTCTCTATGGTGCACCTGTAGAAGGTCAGGATGCTCTCTATGGTGCACCTGTAGAAGGTCAGGATCCTCTCTATGGTGCACCTGTAGAAGTTGCAGAGTATCCTGGAGTCCATGTTGAACCTCCTCAGCCTGCGGAGGAAGAAGAGCCGCTGTCGAGCTTTCTTGGTGATGGTGGTGGTGTGAAGAGTCCATGTGAGGTCCTCAGTGATGTGGACACCGAGGAACCTGAAGCTGCTTACTCTCTCCACCGTAGTCCCATTGATGCCGATAAACACATCGGCAAAATCCGGCTTACTTTGAGCATGTGTTTTAAACAGTTTAATCCCTTTGTGAATTGTTTCCACTTCCGCGCCGTCCTTTCATTTCTTCATACATCGGGAATCCAAATAAATTTATCCTGAGACCAATAACCATCAAAGTCACTCCAATAGTGCTCCTTAATTACGCTTTCATCCTCCTTTAACAAAATACATCACATTCATCCAGTTTGTGACAGTAGCTGTGGCATTTTGAGACTTTGAAACTTTAATCACCGCTGTTGCGCCCCCCCCCCCCCCGTGTGTGTGTGTGTGTGTGTGTGTGTGTGTGTGGGGGGGGGGGGGGGCGGCGCAACTTCCAACAGGAGTCATTTGGGGGGGCTCTTGGGAAAAAAGGTTGGGAACCACTGCCTTAGAGGATGCATGCCAGCTTCTTCTTGGTGATATGCTGTTCAATTTTCACCCACTGTGACTTATGGTGCAATTGCAATGTATAAAGATGTCTTGGATTGCTAACTGATTGAGTAATCGGTATTCAGCAACAGCTCCATCAAACCTTTAGATATTTTATAGCCTGTCCGTGTCCTGCAAACGTAATGAATCTTGTTTTTCTCTTTCTTCAAGCTGCCAAATGCATTTGTTTTTTTGTGGCTGAAGAAGCCACCTTTGCGTGACCCTCGCTGCAGTGTGGATTGCAGATATGTGTGGTGTGATGGAGGGAGTAATAGTGTTAAAGAGAAATAGTGAGATGGCCTGGCACCCCTCACTTCTCTGTAGTCTGTTTCTCTCTTCCTTGCTGCTTCTCACTGCAGTGCTGTTATGTAATCTGATTGATCATCACGGCATGCTTTAGTGCAGAGTAGATGGGAAGAAAGGAGAGAAAATAAACGAGGCTATGTAGAAGTGGGGAGAGGGGGAGAAAGAATAAATGAGATGAAAGCACAGGGCAGATGAGAGGAGGCTCTGTGACTGAGGAACCATGACATGTAATTGTGAAGTCACACTGTTTTATTCTCTTACTGCAGTTACTAAATGATGCAGTCACTAAACCATGAACACGAACAACTCGAGTTTAGTCATTCTTCTTTTTGTCTGAACAGCTAACCAGTTTCCATTCCTCTCTCTTAACAATTACATTCATATGGAAATATTTGCAGTTTTGAATCATTTCTATATTAACACTCTTCCACCTAGCACCACCCTCAGGCCGATATATGAACCTGTAGAATTCGAAGCCCGCTGAGAATTACACGGAATGAAGGGCTGACTGCATAACATGGACTGCAAACCTTTAAACTGGCATGATGCTTTTTGGGGGATCAGAATAATTCGAAATGTGTTATAATTTCAGAAAAATCTAACATTTGACTGAGGCTTGGTGACTTTAAAGCACATGATGCATACTGAGCACATTAATGATCCAAGAGAACCATCACAAAGGGTTCTTTCGTTGTAGCAGGTGTTATGTTGTGATCAGATGTACACCATATAGATCACTGCGACCTCCTTATTTCTGTATTTTAGTGCCCACACTTATCAATTTAAACATTTTTTTTAATTTGTAAAGCAGGCTATCAATGCTTACTCATATACTTATACAATGGACGGTACAATTATAATGCTCCATGTACCAGCAGCATAGAGTTAGTAATCAATTATTGCATTACTGGAGTAAGGAGAGTTCACCAACATGTCAAATGTTGAACCCAATGATCATAACGACATCGAGCTCACACCTTTAATCTACTCGCATGTAAACAACCAGACCACAACATTGAGACTGCTTCTACGCCCTCCCACTGCTGGAGCGTAGAAGTCAGACACACAAACACACAGCCAACCAATGTTTAAGTTCAAAGAAAGCTTAATGTATGTGTATGTAAAGCTTAAAATAATGGATCCCCTGTCTTTTACCTGCCAACCACATCTACCTATGGATACAAATACATGACCTGAACCTGAACCTGATGGTAATGTTGGTTGGTCTCTCCGTTAGTCAGACACTTTGGACTGGAATATCTATATCTATACATTTTTGGCAGCATTTTCACAGCTAATTTATTATTATTTGTAGTTAGGTCAAATGAAAAATATTAATCAATATCAGCCAGTGTACCAACCAAGCTTTTTCATATGTGAATGTTTGCAAATGTTTTGTCCTTGTTCTTAAAACTGGGAAAGTTACACTAAAATGTAGTTTATCTTTGCTATGACCCTCAGCTGTCACAGCAACCTGCATAGTGTGTGTGTGTGTGTGTGTGTGTGTGTGTGTGTGTGTGTGTGTGTGTGTGTGTGTGTGTGTGTGTGTGTGTGTGTGTGTGTGTGTGTGTGTGTGTGTGTGTGTGTGTGTGTGTGTGTGTGTGTGTGTGTGTGTGTGTGTGTGTGTGTGTGTGTGTGTGTGTGTGTGTGTGAATAATGGCTCTGTGTAGCATCTCATACATCATGGCTGATGTGTGGAGGTATGGCTGGCTTCAGCCTATTTCTAGGAGACCTATCTATGGCATAGAACCAACACACACTGACAGGTTGCTGCTGCACTGCTGTATTTTCTCTGCTCTTGTTCTGGTCCCAGAGGCTGGCTGCAGCCTCTCAAAGACACCAGTAGACTCTGTAAAGTGTAACTTCATGGGAAGTGTCCCATATAGGAAAGGAGGAAACAAGAGCAGGGCTCTGTCATTCTAACTTAAAACGCTGTGGTTCTGCCAAAATGCATCATAAATATAACTTTTATATTTGAGGGGAAAACTGTATTAGGAAAATATCCTAAGGGTTCTCACCCCACTTTGATCAACTCTTAGCATTATAGGGCTATGAATACAGTTGGTGGTCTTGGTCAGTCTTACTGCAGTAGGTAGCATCACTTTATTACAATATCAATTTAAATTAGCAGACTAAAGCAAATACTGAACTGAACTGCAATTGTTCCGCTCTCCTTCACTCCCAATATGCATTGTGTGGGACAGTATTGCATTTAATTGAAGCAATTAAATAAGCTGATCATCATTCACTTGCTAATGTGTAAATATCCCATGCATCTCCAACATTAAATAAAAGAGCAAACCGTGAGCAAACAGCTTCAGGTGTATCCCTTTCCTTCTTGGCTAGATGAGGACTGATTTATATGTTGTATCTGACCAACAGAGATGCAGACTGCATTGAAGGTTCAGTGTAAATGTGAGTGTCTTAAATCCCATTTGAAATGTAACAAGATGCACGTCATTCAAAAGTGGAAATGAAGCCTTTGACATTCTGCGGCTCAAATAGTAATGCTGTCTTATTTGAGAAAGCTGCATCGTGTGCTGCACTGCATTGCTGCTCATGCCACAACACTAAAAGGAATTTTATTAGCCTGCTGTAGTCCTTAATTAAAAATACAATATTCAATAACATCATTTTATGAGCTACCTCCTGGATCAATAAAGGCTTAGGTCACACAACATCTATGACCCACACTGCATGACTTTCTCTCTGTTCCTTCAATTATGTCAGCCTATCCCTTCAGGAATAGATGAAAAAGGACAAATGAAAATTCCCGTTTCTGCTTATCCACCAAGGCATTGATTTTTGTTTCTTGACATTTCATGTTGTGTGTTTTTGGAAACAATATATTTTTTATAGTTGAATTATCAAAAATAGAAAGTTTTAGCTCAACTGATTGGGATTTAGGTACATTTGCAATTTTGCTGACATTGAACTAGGTTAATATTGCTAATGTTTGTTTAAGGGATTAGATACATGAAGGCAGTGCTTGAATTGGGCCGGTACCGGCACTTCTGATTTTTACCCATGTGGTACCGGTACTCAGCCGCCAGCGGCCGGCGGAATCTCATGACGCGTCTACGACGCGCCACAGCGATAGACTAGAGCAGAAAAGACATCACATAACGTTAGCATTTCCAAAATGTTAGCGTGGCTTAATAATAGTCTGAAAAGACAGCAGTTGTCGCCGGACAAGGATTCCCTCTCTCCTTTCCTGCTGAAAGATGGTGAGGGTACTCAAGGACGAGGAGTCATTTAACCAGCCGCCAGTAGGAGTCAGGCCTTACTTTCTTTTATATCCATAAAGAAAAAGTAAATCTGTTTACAGTTCTGTTTCATATGGATGTTGAGAAGTATCCATATATCTCTTCATTTTGCTCTCAAAGTGCACCAGATTGATGCATCTAACTTCAATATTTAAAAAAAAAATCTTCCCCGGACCCCCCTAGAGGGTGTCTGCTCCACTCCCCACTTATAAAAAAGCACTTTACCACTGCACCCCCTCTAATCTCAGATTAGTCATTGAGTCATTTTGTTTACGTACAGTGAGCCGTTCTAAAAGATACAGTAAAGAGACAAACCCACCAGCATTATAGGATATACTATGACTTTGAGCCAAATACTGTATAAATAAATTGACTTTCAAGAAACAGTTGCTGATTTAGAGTACTGGCACCTTTTTTATTCCAATTCAAGCACTGCATGAAGGTAATAAAAACGGAGACTGTACAGCCATTCTAGTCGAGTATGCTTACCATCACAAATCTGTTGTTGCTTTAAACCAGGGCTGGGGACCCTCCGGCACCCGGGCCGTAGCGACACACGCAAAAAAAAAAAAAATTAAAGAAATCTAGACCGCAAAATATTTAAACAAGTGAGTACCTGTTTTTCCTGGCCACGGTCAGGGTCCTTGAACACAACACGAGCCCAACGTGTCATCACGTGGTATATGTCTCGTCTGACAGGGGTGTAGTTCTGACCAACAGAACGTCGCTCCGGCACTTCAGAAACTGCAGTATCCATAAGGAGTCGTACACATGCCGCAGTTTCTGCGTGGCTGTCTTTAGTTGAAAGCCCAGTGGCGATCTGTTCATCAGTCATACTGAGCATACAGTCAATAACTTTGTTGTTATTAGCATCTGGTTAGCTTGCTATGCTAACGAATATAAGAAGCTTTTTCTCCAACCAGTGAGGTAAAGGCACATCTTTATATGATCATTATAGTTGTAAAAAAATAAGAGAATAAAGTAAAAACTGGTATAAAATACTATATGACAGTAACAAAAAGTTGTTATTAATAAACAAGAATACAGTTTGAAAGGAGAGTGATTTTTAAAATATCCATAAAGAAAAAGAAAATCTGTTTACAGTTCTGTTTCATATGGATGTTGAGAGATGTATCCATAGATCCCTGCCCGGACCCCCCTAGAGGAGGTTAGGTCCCCCCCACCTTAATCATGTTCACATGGATAGGAAACTAAATACATTTGCACACATCTTGTGTCCATATCTTTCTGATTTGGTGGTCATGCCACAACCGTGCACGTGCATGTATGCACGAGTCATGGTAAGATATCTGGATTAAGAGGTTGCTTTTTCTTTGCACAGCATGAAAGAAAGGCGAATTGAATGGGCTGTGATTTTAGTATTTTTAAGCAGAGGTCAATAATTTGTACGGCCCTCGGAGGATGTTGAAAAAATTGAAATGGCCCTTGAGAGGAAAAAGGTTTAGGCAGTTTACCCCTGCTCTAAACAAAGCATATGCAGCATAATATTCCTGTAAAGTTTATTTCAAACCAAAAATGCCTGCAACAATTCTACCTTTGTAACATGTGTCATATTCATTGTGTGTTGGCAGTCTTAATAGTTCTACGTTTAGATGGTTTGTTAATTAGACTGCACATATTTAGTGTCTCTTTACCTCATGTACAGAACAGAGGCCTGTACGACGAATCCAGTTCAACATATCCTGGATATGTTTGAGTTAGCTGGCTTACCTAATCCAAAACAAACGCGCTCTCGCTAAACGGTCCTACGACGCTGGTTATCAACTCGGTAACGGCCCGTCCACACACAGGCATGAAAAAAATCTTGAAAAATCTTGATGTTGGGCGTGTCTGAAGCTTGGCGATTTCACGCGCCCAAGGCGACCAACAACCAATCACATGAATCTCCCGCCCCCGACATACAAAGCAATAGCAATGTTAAAACGAAGTAAACTGGATATAAAATCCCCAAACAGGCGAAAACCTACCAGTTTCCCCCACTGCCTCTGCCTCCTGCCTCCTGCCTCCTGCCTCCTGCCTCCTGCCTCCTGCCTCCTGCCTCCTCCCTCCTGCCTCCTGCCTCATGCCTCCTGCCTCCTGTCTCCTGTCTCTGCCACCTCCCTCCATGCCTGGTTCCTCCGGTTTGTATCCCGGTAAATAGTTCTGGTCGTAAAGAACCGGGTAATTTGCTACCGTAATTTCTCGTTTGGAATATGAGGAAATGAACTGCGGTCTGGCTCTCCCTGTTTGCACGCGGTTAGCTAGCGCTTGTACTGGCGGGATTTGCATAAACGGGATTTGATTGGCTGATGCCAGCTTCGAAAGCATCGGGAGCATCACAAGTTGAACATTGCTCAACTTTTGATGCTCACGATGCTTGCAAAGCCATGCTCCGCTCCCCACAATGCAGTTCGGTGAAGATTCAAAATCTTCTACGTCACCCCATTGAAGTGAATGGGCGAAGCTTTGAAAGATTTTTTTCATGCCTGTGTGTGGATGGGCCGTAACTCAAACCAGCTTTGCCCTATATAGTTATGTGCGCGTTCACATGAAAGGGGCAGGGTTAGCAACATTTGACCAATCACAAACAGGGACAAGCGTACCGACAGCGCAGCGTCATACTTCCTGAATGAAAAGTGAACTATAATATTAGACAAATATGAAGAAGTTAAACTTTAAACATCCATGACTTAAACACTTTATCCAGGATACAAGCCACATAGCTGCACCTGCAAGGTGAATACAGCTGGTAAAAGAAAAAGTGTTTGAACCATAGACTGTATATATAAATGGACGTAGGGTCCGTGACGTCACCCATAGGATTCTGCAGAGTTGCTGAGAAGCCCTTAGTAGGCGGAGTCGGCCACTAACGGTTCAACAGTGACGTCAGAGTTCAACTGCCGCCTACTCCAGCCTGCTCCAAATAAGGGCAAAGAGGCAGAGCCGAGGCGGGACCTGCTGCCACCGAGCTGGAAGTTCAAGAGCTAGCTAAAGCTACCAAGCTAAGCTAACATGCTCCCCATCTGCACACTGCCGTCGCATTTTACATTTCTATGGTAAGCGGACATGAAACTATTCAGCAAAACTATAAATAATAATCTAAGTTATTGAGTTTTTAGCATAATACTTCAGAATCTTAAAATCCCTTAATGTTTGTATGCAATTGTGCTAAATTCAACACTGGAATCAAGCAAATATTAATATGTTTGCATTAGTTATTTATATTTTGATATCACTTAATTATACGTTTAATACATTTAAGTCAAGCTAAGGTACATGTGATGGTAGCTAGTTAGTGCTCTTACATGTGAGGCCTCCTCCAAACAGCATAATAACTAGACTGTATCATTAAAACTAAGTACCAGTTCTAGATCCTTGACTTTAGACAAACAATTCAAAAGACAAAATGTATTTAAAGACCAATCTTTATTTCAATGTGCCTGTTAACCTGAGATATTAGTTATACAGTAATAGTATTGACAATCTAAAAAAACTGAGCAACTCAACAGTCAACTTTATATTTCTTATTGTCCAAAGCATTTATTATTTTCATTTTTCCCCTCTCATATTCAGTGTGGACGGATTGAGACAGCGTGGTGTCCAGAGAGCTACAGAGACTTCAGGGAGAAACCTCTGTGTGATGGACGTCCTGTCTGTTGGTTTGGAGAGGACTGAGGGTCTTTCCTCAGCGAGGAGGACCAGGCCTGATGGAGGAGCCCATGCTGGGCAAAGCTGATACCAACTGCACAGGCCTAGTCTGTCACTTTATTTGACTACATGTGTTTACTTATACATATAATAGGTTTACACCTTCTGTCCATGTGTGCTTTTTATTTAAAACATGTTTTGGTTCACATTTCAATAAATTGTATTTGTATTTGCACTCCTTTCGTCCATTATTCTTACTGAAAATGTTAGATTACACATTCACATCTGACTGAAGATTGGCCCCATTTATTTGTGACGTTGCAAACTCTGCGGTACAAGGCACACGTGATGTGAAGCTCATAAAGTGAGGCAAATAGAAATAATCAGCTGATGGAGTGTAGATGTGGAAATAGGTGCATTCGATAAGCTGACTGTGTTTTCACAATAAAAGTAGTTTCTTAGTGAATGTCCTGTACTGGTCTTACAATCTCATAACATCAGCTTTTAATGTTCCTCTTGGATGTTCTTCTTGACCCTCAGAGAAGGAGAACATGTTGTGTCTTTCAGGCATGTCCTTTCCTAACAAAAATGACAGGAAACATAAAACATATTATTGCAGAACAAGTGTGTTATTTATGAAAGCGGTGTGTTTGTGTGTTTAGGGGCTGTAGATATAATTATTTTGTAATTGTAATGATTTTTTTTATTTCAACAGTGAGCTACAAAGACAATCAGATTATGAATGAACAGTATGAAGTTCATCAACATTGAAATATATTTTATTATCAAAATAATATTTAACTGTTATCAAAACGTAGTGCAACTGTAGAAGCTTGCTCTGTTGTCTCACTGAAAGAATAACTTTTACCACGTTTTTTCAGACAATATTGAGATAAATAGTAGCAGTTCTCACTATGTGTTAAATATCTTTGCCTTCAATACATTAAATTAGAAAGCTGACAAAACCATATTTCTTTAGCCTTTATTTATACAGGTGTAGATCTCATTGAGACACAAGGTCTTATTTTCACACAATCATATTGCTTCCTTTTGCATGGAAAAACCCCTCAACTTTACTGATGTGTAGGTGATCTAGTATTTAGTATTGTTTAATGGAATGTATATCAGTGTATTCAAGTCAATACTTCATTTATTTAAACAAATATCTTTCTTGATTCTTTGTACAGTATGAAAAATAGAGTCTTTGTACCTGTGCTGAAGTTCACTGCTGTGAGGAGTCCAGTTCTGTCTCACACTCTCTGGTCCAGCGTGTCTGCATCACCCGGACACCTTAAACAAACAGATATATATATGTAAAGTACCATGTGTACAAACAATATAACTGATTCTCTTCTGTTGAACATGTTGGATTGTGTATTGTCCGAGTCGGGGTCCTTTTTATTTTACTGTAACTTTGGAAGTTGTGTTACCAATGCTTACTGTTTATTTGATACCCATTTGGTAATGCAATTAATAAAAACAACAAGGTTTGGGTTTGTTCTTCAGATGACTGTGACGTTAACGTGTAGTATTGGACATTTTCTATGTCATCTGAGACCATTGATTTTCCGGACTTGCATCTGCCTTCTGTAGTGCCAATGAGCAAAACAAAAGCAGTTCACAAGCTGTTTTGTATGTTCAGATTTGAGTGTATATACAGATTGCAGCTCAGTGCATTTATTTGCAGAAACTCCTCATGGTTATTAATGTGTTATTGCATCACAAACAGCAGCTTAATCAGCCCTTTCTGCCGACACTGCACAAACATAGCAAAATGAAGAGTGTGTTTTTGTGTGTGTGCGCGCTCACACACACGTGCGTGCACAGACATGCTTGTGTGGTGAGGAGAGAGTGATAGTTAATGATCTGATGTCTTTATTACAATGCAGACGGATGTGTTTTCCTCATATTATTACAGTTTCCAATTTCACAACCATTGGCTGCCAGTTTAATAACTGCTACAGTATGTTGTAGCATGTACGGTGTGTACCAACAAAAACATATACATATTTAACAGTGTCCTTTGAAAATTGAACATTTGTTTTGATATATGCAATACAAATGCCGATGTAAGTTGACATTCTGTCAAATGCATGCTGCTGCTGAGTTTGCTTCATGTATTTATGCTTTATATGGTATTACAAAATTAAAAGGGATACAGTAAATACATGGTTATACCTCACTTTATTGGCAATGAAAAGGAACACATATTAATAAGCAATACAAATACATAAAACACAATGGATGTTTTCATTGGCTCCAAAATCTCATTTTCAGACAGCACAACCTTAATATGAGCTATTATTATAAAGAAGCAGGTACTTATATAATTACTTAAGTGTATGATAAGTCATCTGCTATTCTGGAAAGACACTTTCAATACTGTATATCTGCAAAAGGACAAAACAAAAAATGTACTTACTCCAACGGCTTTGGTCTTTTGGCAAGTAGACAAATTGTTATTATTATTTTTTTAAGTTATTAGCAAATGCTGATTTTAAGACACATAGAAGCTTCAGACTTTCACCAGTGGGGTTTTTACTGACATATTTTATGATGTAGAACACAAAAGTAAAATCTCTTCAGCTTGTTTTAACCACAGTTCTTATTTCAGGCAACAATAACATAATAATAATAATAATAGATTTATTTTGTTAGCGCTTTTACAGGTGCTCAAAGACGCTTTACAGATATAGTGAAAAGAACAAATAAATATATAGTTAAAGTAAAATAATACAAAAACAATCACACATTAAAAGCCAGATTGAAGAGGTGGATTTTTGTGAGTTCTTTGAAGGTGGTTAGGTCAGTGCAGTCTCTGATGGGTTGGGGGAGTGAGTTCCAGAGGGAGGGGGCAGCAACGGAGAAGGCTCTGTCCCCCCAGTTCCGGTGATTGATGCGGGTGGGGATGGATAGGATGTTGGCTTCTGATGAGCGGAGGCAGGGGTGGTGGTGCAGCAGGTCTGTGAGGTAGGGGGCTGATTGTTGAGGGCTTTGTCAGTAATGAGGAGGGCTTTGAAGTTGATTCTTTGATGGACGGGGAGCCAGTGGAGATTATTGAGGTGTCTCAATATATACGTCAATCAAGTGGCACCTGCTAACGGGGTGGTGGATGATAGGTTTACATCTAAAAACATTATTATTTTTATTTTATTTTTCTTTCTTTTGTTACTTTTTTTTTAACGGTCCGCGATCTACCCGCACCACACTCGCGATCGACCGGTCGATCGCGATTGACTGGTTGGCGACCACTGCCGTAGAGGATGCTTTTGCAGTAGTCGAGTCGTGATGAATGCATGAATCAGGGTTTCAGCAGCAGAGGAGGAGAGTGATGGGCGGAGACGGACAATGTTTTTGAGGTAGAAAAAGGTGGTCCTGGTGATGTGATTGATGTGGTGATTGAATTTGAGCTGACTGTCGAAGGTGACTCCGAGGTTGCGGATGTGAGGGGGGTAGGGGATAGAGTGTGGCTGTCAATGGTGAAGTTGAAATTCTGGATGGCTTTGGTACGGGATGGGGGGCCGATGATGATGATGTCTGATTTGGCACTCTTCAGTTGGAGATAGTTTGTTTGCATACATGCTTTTATTTCTGAGAGACAGTTGGTGAGAGTGGAGTGTGTTGTTGGGGTGATGGTTTTTGTTTTAGATATAAAGTTGGATGTCATCGGCGTAGCAGTGAAATTGAAGGTTGTGGCGACTAATTATTTTGCCAAGGGGGAGCATATAGAGGATGAAGAGGAGGGGGCCAAGCACTGAACCCTGGAGGACGCCTTGGGACAGAGGAGCAGTGGAGGAGGTGCAGTTGTTGATGTTGATAAACTGATGTCTGTAGGTGAGGTAGGATTTCAGTCAGGAGAGTGCAGTGTCGGTGATGTTGAGAGATGATTCGAGGAGGGACAGCAGGATGGTGTGGTTGATGGTGTCGAATGCTGCGGTGAGGTCGAGGAGGATGAGGATGTTCAGGTTGCCGGAGTCAGAGGAGAGGAGGAGGTCGTTTGTGATTTTCAGAAGAGCTGTTTCTGTGCTGTGTTTTGATCGGAAACCGGATTGAAATGGCTCAAAGAGGTCATTGGAGCTGAGGTGGGATTTAAGTTGTGAGGCAATGACATGTTCATGTATTTTTGATGGAAAGGGGAGATTTGAGATGGGCCAGAAATTGGACATGATGTCAGGTGTGAGTCCAGGTCTTTGAGAGAGGGGGGAACTGATCCAGATCTGAGGGAGGAGTTAATGATGGTGGCGATGAGTTGGGAGATGGCAGGAAGGCTCTCTTTAACACATTTGGAGGGCATTGGGTCAATTGTGCAGGTGGAGTTAATTCCAGTCATGAAGTCTAACAGTTGCATGGGGGTCACAGGGGAGAAGTGGGACAGGGGCTGTGATGTGAAGGGGGGGGAGCCAGGAGGGGAGGTGGGGGGTGCTGATGAGGGTGTCAGATTGCTGTAAATGTTGCTGATTTTGGTTTGGAAAAACGAGAGGAAGGAGTTGCACTGTTCGGTGGTGAAGGATGAGGTGGCGTTGTCACAGGGTTTGAGAAGTTTGCTGATGGTGGAGACGCTTGGGGTTGCTGGAGCCAGACTAAATGAGTTGTGAGTAGTAATTAGACCGGGCTGCTTTGAGTGTGTTACTGTACTGCTGGAGATAGTCTTTATAGATTTGTAGATGGACTGTTAGTGTGGTTTTCTTGTGTTGGCGTTCAGGTTGACGTTTCCTTGATTTCATTTGGTGCAGTTCGGGGGTATATCAGGGGGCGGAGTGTATGAAAGAGACATTTTTTGTTTTTGTGGGGGCCAGTTCATTGAGACAGAAGGAGAGGGTGCTGTTATAATAGTCCACAAGTTCAGATGGGTTTTCAGAAAGTGGGGGGGGGGGAGGGGGGAGACAGACAGACATCTTGCAGGTAATGGAGGCAGTGATTGCTGAAGGTGAGATTTCTGTAGGTTGTTGTGCGTTTTTGCTTTTGGGCGGGGATGGGGATGTTGATGTCCATGATAGGAATCGACCGATATGGCTTTTTCAAGGCCGATACCGATACCGATTATTAGTAATCAAGGAGACCGATAACCGATATTTGGAACCAACATACAATTGCAGTAAAATCAGAAAATCTTGGTGTCAAAATGTAGAATAACATAAACTCCAACACAACTTCTTTGAAATGCATTTAAGCATATATTATGTTTAATGAACTTTTAAACATCTTACAACTGGTTTCCTCTCCGTGCCCTTTTCTTTAGTGCAGCCATCTGCAATGAGTTAGAGAGATGCAAGAAGTGGTGCTACAGGCTGACATGCTTAACTAACAATAATGCTTAATTTATTATATCAAAACAATGCCTGTCTATCTAGCATAAAATCCCAATAAGCTGCTAGCAACTGCAAAACACTAGTGCTAGCTAATGTTTTGCAAAATATTAAAAGTGAGGCTATTACAGTAGACCTAACGTTAGTCTAGTACGCTCACTTCTAATATTTTGCTAAACATTTGCTAGATACATGTTGGCTAGCTAATGAGCTTCACATATCAACCTGATAAACTGCTAGGCTCCACTCGCAGCCCCCCCCCCCAGCACCACAGTTACTCCGCTGCGAGACGCTGGACGCACCCCCAACTCTGACTGACTTCCCGCGTCCCTGTGTAACTGGGAAACTGGTAGAATTGGATCATAAAACGATAGTTACGGCTGTAACTACGGTTCTATGAGTCCCGGATGACCGCCAGAGGCGGTGCTTTAAGCACTGGATATGTCCATCGCGCCCATGCACAGCTCGAGTACCAATAAAAACAAAGTCACCTGTGACCACGTGACACCGGCTGTATCAGTGTCGTCAGAGGATCTGTTCCCAGAATCTTCTCGCGAGCACACAAGAATTCTGAGTGACAGGCAACTCTAGTGGTCATCCGGGACTCATAGAACCGTAGTTACAGCCGTAACTATCGTTCTATTTCGTCCCTACTGACCGCCAGAGGCGGTGCTTTAAGCACTGGATGAATTATACCAACAATGTCATGAAGAATCCAAGCCCTTGCTCACCACTGGAAGCAGCGGAGCTCGGCAAAAGGACCACGCCCAAAGAATGGGATGGGCGACATTGACCTGATGACAACTGGAGAATGTGCCAGAAGACGCCCACGACGCCGCGGCGCAGATGGTCTCCAGGGGCACCACTCTGAGGGCAGCCCAATGTTGAGATGCTCCTTGTAGAGTGGCATCTCAGCCCGATGGCAGGGGGCGGCCACTGGCCCCGTAAGCCTGTGAGATGGTATCGACAACCCAGTGGGGCAGCCACTGGTTAGAGGGCACAACCTCCTTTAGTGCCGCCAGGGCAAAATCAAGAGTTGCTCCTACTGCCGTATACAGGCAGTAGCCTTGATATACGCCCTTTGGGCACCCCCAGGGCACAGCAACTTCGACGTGCCGTACTCCTGAATGTCAAAGCGTGCCAGCTGGGCAGGCTGATTGAAGTGGGTTTGTGGAAGGACCACCTCGGGCATGTATCGTTTATGGAGAGGACATGCAACTCCCCGACTCGCTTCCCTGAGGCTATGGCAAGCAGAAATGCTGCCTTCGTGGGCAGCCACCTAAGCCCCACCTGGGCCAGGAGCTCGAAGGGAGGAGATGATAGGGCATCCGGCAGCAGGGGCAGGTCCCAAGCCGGAGCCCTCGGGGTGCTAGGGGGACGCTGCCGTAAAGCCCCTCTCATAAAGTGGGACACCGACTTGTGGCACCCCGCCGTGGCGCCGTCGACCCGAACATGTCGGGCAGAAATAGCAGCCACATAAATTCAGAGTGGAGTGGGTACGTCCACTATCTAGAAGGGACTGTTGTCTAAGCAACAACGTACATGCTGTCCTCAAGGAACACGCACATTCTTGCCCCCCAGTTGGGGTAGAAAGTGCGTGAGTGCACAGCCCGAAGCTCTAGCATGTTGACCTGGCGCGCACCCTCCTGGGCAGACTGCTGACCCTGAACGGTCCTGCCCTGCCGCACTGCACCCCACCCTGAGAGACATGCACCTATGGTGATGGTCTCCTGGCGGGATGGGATGGCGCCCATGGGCACGCCCATCAGGAGATAGGCCCCTCCAACGCAGTGTCGGCGCCAGAAATTTTCTCTAGGGGGTGCTGTGGGGTAGCTTGACGTTTCATAGAGGGTGCTCAAACATTAAGGGTTTCCCATTAATGCACCAGCGCTACAGTTGAATTTTCTACTGCAACACTCCCCACACACACACACAGTGTACCCGCGACTGTTACAATGAAGGCTCGATAATCAGCTCACGGCATATAGGTGTAAGCAAGGGTAAAGTGCTATTTTTACAAGTGGGAAGGGGACCTCACCTCCTCTAGGAGGGTCCTCACCTCCTCTAGTGGGGTCCGGGGGCATGCTCCCCCGGGAAGATTTTTTTAAAATATTTAAGTTAAAAGCATCAATCTGGTGCACTTTGAGAGCAACATTAAGGGATCTATGGATACATCTCTCAACACCCATATGAAACAGAACTGTAAACAGATTTTCTATTTCTTCATAGACATTTTACAAATCACTCCCCTTTTAAAACAAACCGTTTGAGACCCACTGAGATAACTAGACTAAAGTTAACTATCTAAACACTGAGAGTCCTTTACTTCACCTGAGCTGAGGTTACCTGAGACTCTCCGTCTGACAGGAGAGAGTTCTCCCTCCACCTTGTTGTTGAAAAAGCTTGGCTAGCTAGCACCAGATGCTAACCACAATGATCTCCGGTAGATACCCACCGGTGCACGAGCTCTCTCTCTCGCTCGCTCGCACACGCACACAAAATGGCTCGTGCTACACACACACAGAGCAGAGCTTGAATGAAACACAGAGACCCAGAAGTAAGCTACTTGTACTCACAAGGCCTATTATGTGCAGAATCCCTCTCGCTTTCAGGTGGTTTTGATTGAGTGTCCACACGTGGACGTTTAAGGACTAAAAAACGATAATTTTTTCACTTTGCTGTTAGCAAATAATTTGGCGCTCTAGCTAACAGGAAGTCACTCAAGTGTCACAAAGTAATTTAGCCTATGGGTAGGTCAAAAATCGAATGGGTGCTGGCCATTGGCCTAATCATATCACCTGTGTTGGCTTCATGTTTTTGGTCAAACATTTGTTTGTTTCACATTTGCATTGATGTAATCAATAATTTTTCTAATTCAATTTAATAAAAATAATAATAATAATTTTCGAAAAAGAAAAGAAAAAACACATATTTCTTGGGGGTGCTTAGGGGGTGCTTTGGCAATCCTGGGGGGTGCTTCCCCCTAGCTCCCCCCTAGCGCCGCCCCTGCTCCAGCGTGACAGAGAGTGGAGGCAATGCTGCGACACCCTGACTTCCTTGTGCCTATGCCACTTGGCGTCCAAGTGAAGGCTGTTCAGCCACATCAGCATGGGGCGCAACGACAGCGGGCCTAAGGGCCCAGCGGCCGAGGCAGCCGCCAGTCTGCCCAAGGGCTGGAGGAACTGAATGTAAGGCACCATCTTGCCCGGCCCACGTGGAAGTAGGCATCCCTCAAGTCCACGGTTGAGAACCACTCCACCTGTGCATGTGCAGTGGTCAGCATATAGAATGGCAGCACCTTCAGGAATCTGTTGATTCCCCTGAGGTCCAAGATCGGGCGAAATCCGCCGACTTTCTTGCTCACGAGAAAGTACGCCGAGTAGAACCCCCTGGCCTAAGCAGAAGGTCTTACTGGCTCGATTGCGTCCTTGGACAGAAGGACGGACAACTCTTGGGCCAGAGTTAGGGCCCCTGCCGGATCGCTGATGACTGTCAATTAGACCCTGAATACCTGAGAGATCTGGATGGTTCATAATTTAGCAGGAGGTCAGAAATGTATTTTGGGCCTAAACCATTCAGTGCTTTATAAACCAGCAGCAGTATTTTGAAATCTATTCTTTGACAAGCCAGTGTAAAGACTTCAGAACAGGAGTCATGTGATCCACTTTCTTAGTGTTAGTGAGGACTCGAGCAGCGGCGTTCTGAATCAGCTGCAGCTTCCGAATATATTTTTTAGTGAGACCTGTGAAGACATCATTGCAGTAGTCGAGTCTACTGAAGATAAAAGCATGGACAAGTTTCCAAATCCTGCTGTGACATTAGTCTTTTAATCCTAGATATATTCTTTAGGTGATAGTAGGCTGATTTAGTAACTGTTTTAATGTGACTGTTGAAACGCAGGTCAGAGTCCATGACTACACCTCGATTTCTGGCTTTATCTGTAGTTTTGAACATTGCAGACTGAAGCTCAGCGCTAACTTTTAAACGTTCTGCCTTGGCTCCAAAAACCATTACCTCAGTTTTATCTTTGTTTAATTGGAGAAAGTTCTGACACATCCAGTCATTGATTTGTTCAATGCACTTACTCAGTGTTTGAATTGGAGCATAGTCTCCTGGTGAAATTGTTACGTACATTTGTGTGTCATCTGCATAGCTATGGTAACTTATTTAGTTGTTCTTCATTATCTGAGCCAGTGGTAGCATGTAGATGTTAAAGACAAGAGGCCCCAAGATGGAGCCTTGAGGAACCCCACATGTCATATTTGTCAACTCAGATGTGTATTTACCTACAGATGTAGCACCTAATTTCAGACTCCAGTTTACAGCTTCCTGCCTACGACCTGCCTAAGACCAGTATCGAGGAATGTTAAGCCCTCCCACTATTTTCCAAGAGGGCGTTGCCAGATTTTCAATTTCAGGTTTTAACCAGGAGATGGCGCTTCATTCACAAATACAGAAAGACAAGTGTCATGGACTTGCAGTTGTGTTTTGAAGAGCATTTGAACACATCAATATTTTAGATCAACTAAAGTATATCTAATCTTGTAATTCAATAATATATAGTCTTTATATATTAAATAATCATAATAATAATGTAAATGTTTACATTACACTTCTTTATTTGTTATGCTCATACTTTTACCTTTACAATCGTTTGCTTTAATATGCAGTATATTTTTTGTATATTTTTGTGTTTGCTTCCTCCTGCTCCCTTTCGGACACATACTGTATGATTTATTATTATTATTAATATGAAGATATTATTAAGATAAGATGTTACTTTATTGATTGAACATTTTAGTTTAGAATGTGCTGTCCCATGGTAATTCAGAAGGCTCACAGGTCACATTCCGACCATTATTTAAAACAATAGGTGCTTTCACACCGTCTACAGTTTGATTTGTATAGAGGGAGCTCTGTGGCTGAATGGCCAGCAATTAGGTGTGGCGCATTTATCAGGTGATCAGAGCTAACTGCCTGCCGTCAGATTTCATTTAAAAAACAGAACTGATTTTAAGACTATTTCTGCGCTCATAAAGAATGATAAGAATAATAATAATGCGTATTGAACTGGTTTAATTAATTATTGATATTATTTAACACTAGATCCGCCAATCGGGTCAATTTCTGTGATGTGTGTTTTGTGTGTGTGCAATGTAACCTTTTTTCAATAAAATATTAAAGTCTCCCAGTCCGTGTCTTTTCCTGAAAGTGTGTTATGTAGCACCCTATGTTGTTAAAAATTGCATTCTAATAGCGGGATTTGACGGTGTTAGGTAGGCCTATACAAAAACCTCTGGCGGTTCTAGTGTTAAGGTAATTAGGTACAGTAGAAGCCCTTTTTTATCAGTAACGAATTTAGCAGTTGAACATAACAGTCACCTAACCGAGGGTCACTTGCAATGACAGTGTTGTGTCTAATGGCACGTTTCCACTGCAGGCCTCGCTCGGTTTGGTTAGGCCTTATTACGCCCGGCTCACTTTAATGCTGCGCTTCCATTACAGTTTAGGAACTGGGGTAGTTACTATAGTAACGCAGTATAGGCGGAGCCGTGACGTCATCTTCAATGAGCGCCCCAGAAAAACAACACAGCCGTTAGCTCTTAGCACTCAGAGCTCACAGCTCTTCATTTCTGTTCAGAAACTAGACAAAAGTTAAACAAGTACAAACCACAGACTGTTTGTGTCATGGAGAATACAGTCGCTGGTTTATTTATGTCTGTATAGGCCGTTGTTGTGAGTGTGGATGGTCGGAGCATATATAACGTTAGCTTAGCCAAGCTCCATTTAGAAAACACGCATTTTAAAGGGTTTTTCGCCTGCCGTCTGTCTGCAGACATTAATTCATAGTTTTTACAAACCGGTATCAGTATGTTGTTACTTCGGCATCATTTTGAAACATGTATTATAATTAAATCACGGTCAAATATGTTCATCTTGTTGTAGTTGTAGCCCCCTTGCCAGCGATTCTCTCTCTAGTTTAGCATACTCAGCCCGACTCAGCCTGGTTGTTCCTGGCCCTAGAACCACGATTTTATGGGGCCAGAAAAACTGTGAATTAGGACCCGCTAGCCGGTACTAGGCCAAGTGGAAACGCAACCAAAAACGGGCCCTGCACGGCTCGACACGCTTAAAGCGAGCTACCCGCTGCAGTGGAAACGCGCCATAACTGTAAGCTTGTCACTCAGAGTAACCTACAGTTCATTTAGCTGCTGGAGAAGAAAGATCAGGGGGGGGGGGGGGGGGGAGAGAGCTGTGATTGATGGGCCATTAGTTGTGTAAATACACAGCTGAGAGCTGCCGTTTCATTCAGACTGTTTAAAAAACGGTAACAACGGACTATTTTTCTTAGCGGATGCATGTCAATTTAAATTCAATACATACAACTATTTTTAAATCAATAAAAACATTTTCTAATCCATAAAGCATTTCAATTAATATTGGGAGTCATGTCGTTACTTTGTTGAGAAATGTGGCCATGTAATAAGCGGGATAATTTGCAGCGACTTGTTCCTATGGGGAAAATAACACCCTCATGCAGCTCAAGATCCCTCCGCTACGCGTTGGGATCCTGATCTGCCGACGAGGCTCCATTAAAATATAAATATTTTTAGTGAATTACTGAGTTTCATTCAATAGGATACGGCTGTAATAGGCCTAAGGCCTTTTAGTCGCTCATAAATAAATAAGTAGTAGTTTAGGCACGTTAATAACGTTTTAATGAAGTTGAATACAGTATATTCATATTTGTCAGTGATTTCATGTCAATTGTGTGTGTGTGTGTGTGTGTGTGTGTGTGTGTGTGTGTGTGTGTGTGTGTGTGTGTGTGTGTGTGTGTGTGTATAGAGGTGTGTGTGGTTAAAACACTTTCATGAAGTGAAGGAGGTTTTCCTTCTATAAAACAGCTGTGGGCAGCAGTGTCACAGGAGAGTCTAGTAATATGTTGTGGTCAACAGTGTCAAACACAGCAGTGAGATCTAATAATACTAACACTGAAGTTCTGCCACTGTCTGTGTTTAAGTGGATGTCATTGAAGACCTTTACAAGAGCAGTCTCAGTGCTCTGGTTTGGAAGAAATCCTGACTGGAACACATCCAAACAGCTATTTAAATGCAAGAAATTACTCAACTGTTGAAAAACAACTTTTTCAATGATTTTACCTAGAAATGGGAGGTTTGATATGGGCCTGTAATTGTTCATTACTGAATCATCTAGATTATTCTTTTTTAAGAGCGGTTTAATGACTGCAGTTCTCAGGGCCTGTGGAAAAACACCTGAGTGAAGAGACTTGTTTACTATATGAAGTAGATCTGAGGCCATGCAAGGAAAAACATTTTTGAAAAATCCTGTTGGAATAATATCAAGGCAGCAGGAGGAGGATTTCAGAAGTTGAATAATGTCCTCTAGGTTTTTTTCATTAATCTGATGGAATTGTGTCATGGTGTTTGAATTGATTTACTTTACCCGCACTATGATGCACTATTTTCAGATACTTTTGGCCCGTTTTCATGGTTCTCCAAAACGTTAACTCAGACTTTTTCTGACTCTGGAGGAATGTGAGGGGAGTTGTCAGGGGACTCTACCCGCCTTAAGAGACACTATTTTCGAATACAATTTCTCCATTTCAGCCCTTTCTATGGTTCTTCCAAAAGTTAACTTACACTTTTTCTGACTCTGGAGGAATGCAAGGAGAGTTGTCAGGGGACTCTACCCGCCTTAAGAGACACTATTTTGGGATACAATTTCTCCATTTTCACCCCTTTTCTCTGGTTCTCCCAAAAGTTAAGTCAGACTTTTTTCCTGATTTCTCACTGATCGAATGGGCAAACGCAACCCGCATCGAGGGCCCTCCGCCGGCCCGGCCTCGTGCCGGTGCTCTGGCGGTTGGTTCCTCCGAACTGCGGGTTCTTCTCCTCTGACCTCACTGATTGAATGGCAAATGCGACCCGCCATCGGAGGGTCTTCTCCCCCGGTCCACATGCAGGTGCTCTGGCTGTCGGTTCCTCCGAACTGCGGGTTCGACTCTGATGGCCGGAGGGTGTGCTGCGTGGGGGTAACCCTGCATGTCTCTTACCTCCCGGGCCGACCAATATGAAGCGTTTCCAAGACGAACCGTCATACTCAGGGGTCCCACCACGGGTTCCGCAGTGGGGTGGAAGTTCCACCACCCCACTTCAAACATCAGTTTCTCTAATCCTCCACTGTTGCATAGCGGCCTTAGTCGGCTGCGGCATTCAGCAATTGGCCTTGCTCCGGGCACCAGTTCCCTCGGGGACCACGGCTCGGTGGCTTCACATGATATCGACCCTACTTCATCACAGGCTACCTGTTTGATCCTCCATAACAACCACATATGCTTGTCTGCAAAGAGGGAACTGCCTGGTCCTGCCCTGGTGTTCCTCTACGGCTAGTGTCCAGCCGTCAGCTGTGCTATCAGCAAATTTGACCCTCCATCGGAGGGCCTCCTCCCCGGGTCCACGTGCCGGTGCTTGGTGGTCGGAAGAATGATATTTTGCAGGATATGACGGAGCTCAGGAGTCTGCACTTTGAAGCTCCTGGAGCGGACAAATATATGTGTATTTGCCTGAATGATGGAAATAAACAAAGAATGATATTTTACAGGACATGACGGAGATAGGTGTATTTTCATAGCTTTTTGGAAATACACCAAATGTGATATTGCAGGGCAATACGGAGCTCATTTACCCATGTAATGTTGTGCAGTACATTACTGAGCTCATTTAACGACATGGAGTACCAGGGTCACTAAGGGGCACTAAGGTCTTTCCCGGATGTCCTTATGTGTTTAATCAGAGTGAGAGTGCTTGAGTTTGGGTACACAGCTTTGCCAGGCGCACTCACCCGTGGAAAGACGAAATATGACAACACAGTTAAAGTGTGAACCTCCAGCACAGGGGGGGTGCCGTGAAGAAGACCGAATATGGATGCTGATGGGCGGACAATAAAGCACCGCAAAATCCACCCCCCTTTTAGGGTTTCCAGGGGCATGAAGGGTTCTGTAGGGTGTGAACATCTGGGTTTAGTCCGTGGGGGAGTGCTTAAGTCCGGGGGCCCGGGGTCTCACGGTGTGCGAGGTTATGGAAGTGCGCATGTTAGGGAGACATGCTGGAGCTGCTTAGTCCGTCCTTTGGAGCTCTGTGAAGGGCCACAGAGAGGTGGTTTTCGCTGTCTGTCTCCTGGAAGTGTGAAAAAACCTGGTTGCATTTTGCCTTTGCCTGTGAGTGTGAGACCCTGCTAACAGCAGTAAACCTGCTGCCAGCATTACTAAGTCTTCGGCGCTTCGGGCGGAAGCCCCGGACACTTTTCCACTTTTCCACTCCATTTTACAACGGAGAGGGGAATCGAGACCTCCCCTCCTCAGTCAAAAAAAATTAATTCATGTTTTTCAAGCTACCTTCCGCACGAAATCGGAAACCCGGTTTTTGAGAGGACTCAGAAAAAAAACGGCTGTTTCACATCATGGAGGAATGTGTCCGCTACATGAGTGCTTTGGCTGGGATACAATTGTTGCATGGAGACCCCCCAGCATGGTTCTTACCAAACTTTACGTTTTTTAACTGGTCTCTGGAGGAATGCAAGGGGAGTTGTCAGGGAATTATGAGACACCATTTTGGGATACAATTTCTCCATTTTCACCCCTTTTCTCTGGTTCTCCCAAAAGATAACAGAGTTTTTCCTGACTCTGGAGGAATGTAAGGAGAGTTGTCAGGGGACTCTTGCGGGCTCATGATGCACTATTTTCGGATACTTTTTTTCATTTAGAGCCCTTTTCCATGGATGAATTGAAATAATAAACATTAAAGCTTCACTTGCAACAACAAAACGTCTTACTATTATTATTAAATGTATAAGGAAGCTCTCTCCCATGCCAAGACTCACTACTACTCCTGTCTCATTGGTGCTCAGCAAAGCAACCCCAGAAGACTGTTCTCCACCATCAACCGCCTATTACGGCCCCCTGATGCCCCCCAGCCCTCAGGGGCTCCCGATCTATGCTCCAAATTCCTCGACTTCTTCCAGGCGAAAGTCGAGGCCATCCATCAGCAGCTCCTGGTGACTGGCCCTTCCCCCCTACCTGCACCTCAGCCACCTGGTAACGCACCCCAAGCGCCGCGCCTCTCCCACTCCAACCTCTCCTCCTTCTCCCCTGTGGATGCCAAACTAGTGGCCAAACTGGTCAGCTCGGCCAAGACCTCCACCTGCTCCCTGGACCCCATGCCCACAGCCCTGGTCAAGGACTGCCTACCCACCCTCTGTCCCTACATGGTGGTCATCATCAACGCTTCTCTGGCTTCTGGTATAGTCCCCACCAGCTTCAAACTGGCCTCAGTCACCCCCATACTCAAAAAACCTGGCCTGGACCCCGACGACCTCCAGAACCACCGGCCGATCTCCAACCTTCCCTTCCTCAGCAAAACTCTGGAAGAGTGGTCGCCGGCCAACTCCATCTGTACATGTCCAACCATGAGCTCTATGAGCCCTTCCAATCCGGCTTCAGACAGCAACACAGCACTGAGACCGCCCTCATCAAGATCACCAACGATCTCCTCATTGCTGCTGACTCTGGCAGCCTCAGCATCCTCATCCTCCTGGACCTCTCTGCAGCATTTGACACCATCTCTCACAACATCCTCCTCACCACCCGCCTCTCAGACCTCCTAGGTGTCACTGGCACAGCGCTGTCCTGGTTGACTTCCTACCTTCACAACAGGAAACAGTTTGTCTCCATCAGTGGCACAAACTCACCCCCGGCCCCAGTCCACCACGGTGTACCCCAGGGCTCTGTGCTTGGCCCCCTCCTGTTCACCATTTACATGCTCCCCCTCGGTCAGATCATCCGACATCATGGACTCAATTTCCACTGCTACGCTGATGATACCCAATTGTATCTCAGCACCACTCCATCCTCCCAGCTCCCCCCTCAGTCTCTCATCAACTGCCTGCATGACATCAAAACATGGATGTCTTCCAACTATCTCAAACTGAACAGCAGGAAAACAGAGCTCATGGTTGTGGCACCCAAGGCCCTGCTCCAGAAGGTTGGTGACTTCATCCTCGAGGTTGACGGCTGCTCCATCTCCCCATCTCCTGAAGCCCGCAACCTGGGTGTCATCCTTGATTCCACCCTTTCCTTCCATTCCAACGTCAAGTCTGTAACCAAGTCGGCATTTTTCCACCTGAGGAACATTGCCAGACTCCGACCGTCACTCTCTGAGTCGGTTGCCGAAACCCTGGTGCATGCGTTTGTCACCACACGCTTGGACTACTGCAATGGTGTCCTGTTCGGGGTTCCCAACAAAACCCTGGACAGGCTCCAGTATGTCCAAAACTGTGCTGCTAGGGTCCTCAACACACAAAGCCGTGGCAGCACATCACTCCTCACCACCCTCATCCACCTACACTGGTTGCCGGTCAAGTCCCGCATCACCTACAAATCCTCCTCCTTACCTACAAGTCCCTCCATGCCCTTGCCCCCCAGTACCTATCGGACATCCTTCACCCACATGCCCCACCCCGGAACCTGCGGTCCTCAGACTCCGGCCTGCTTACCACCCCCCCACCAAACCGCGAACCGTCCAGAGCCTTCAGCGTCAGCCCCCACCCTCTCGCTCTCCCTGCGGAGATTCGCAACATCCCCACACTCGATGCCTTCAAAGGGGCCCTCAAGACCCATCTGTTTGCCAAGGCTTTCGGCCCCTAAATCGATCTGTTGTTTTGTCTGTCTGACTTTTGTTTTGTTATGTTTGTTTTTTGACTTGTAAAGCGACCTTGGGTCCCTTGAAAGGCACTATATAAATCCAAGCTATTATTATTATTATTATTAACGTGGTCAGGGTGTAGCCGAGAGCGCAGCCGGTTAAGAATTAGTCCTGCCGCAGAGAAAACCCTTTCCGAGGGCACAGACGTGGCCGGCACACACAAATATGACCTCGCAAGTTGTGCCAACCTTTCGTACTTCGTCTCATTTACTCTCCACCAATCGAGGAGATCCAAATGGGGAGCGATGCACTTTTCATCACAGTAGTGGCTTAACTCCATTTCAGGCGTTACAGGTTCCTCCGCGTGGTATTCTTCTCCAAACAATGTTAGCATTGCTGACTTGTTGTCGTATCGTGGTCTCTTGGTCGCTGCAGACCCCTTCGCTGAAGACCCCCTCGCTGCAGACTCCCCCGCTGAAGACCCCCTCTCTGACTCAGACTCAGTCTCAGAGGAGTCCTCCTCGGTGATCTCTGGTCTGCTCCTAAGGCTGAAAGCAGCTCCTTGACTCTGGCCTTGACAGCATCCCTGAGCGCATCGTTAGCAAACTTCAGATGTTTATGCTGCGGATCAAGAAACGATGCGATGAACGGAACGTTCTTGGCACTCTCCACTTCGTCGGGTTTCAGTCGCCGTTTCAGTCGCCGTTTCAGTGACACAGACTCGGTTTGCTTGTACTCCGCAACCTTTTTAGACTCTCCTGGAGCAACAGGCAGGTGTTTGGTCAGCAAAGTTGCTGTGACAGGATAAATCATGGAGCTGGAAACCCCTGACTCTCCACACAGAGCAGTAATAGCGCATTTCAGGGAGCGCAACACCGGCAGCACCTCTTCCATCACGATCCAGCTGTCATCAGCCAGGTCAAGGGTCCTAGCGTCTGACAGAGTTGTGACACTTCGGTCAGAAAGAACCGCAGCAACAGCCCAGCGCTGCTCCAGCAGGCGATCAAACATGTCGTAGATGGAATTCCTTCTTGTACGACAGTACTGTATCAGGTGGTGAACTGGCAGTGTTTGATCAACCTGAAACATAATCAGAATTAGCTTTGTCACATCACAGGTTTAAGTAAAAGAAAAGAAAATCCAAGTACTCATTATTGGCGAGAGTGACATTGCTCGCGTTGTCATGTACACACGCAGTCACTTTCTCCAGTATCCCCCAGGACTCGGTAGCACTGCGGAGCCCCTCGGCTAAATTCTCTGCCGTGTGCCGTTCGGGCGTTGCACGGGTCTGTAGAACCGCACTCTTCATCTCCCATTCACTGTCGATGTAATGGCAGGTTGTGGTAACGTACGATTCTGTTGTGGGTGCTGTCCACCCGTCGGTGGTTATCGACACCTTTGAGACAGTTGACAAGCTTCTGCGCAGATCTTCTGCCTTATCTTTGTACAGCTTTGTAAAGTTGGTAATGGCCGGCTGTGCTGCGTCTTTCTCTGTAACCACTTTGGCGTGCTTCACACTCAAATGCGAACGCATTGTTGAGGTTGAGCTATGATATACCAACGTCTTTTAGCAGAGCTTGCATTTCACTTCCTTTTGGACTTGTAAGTTCAAAGTAGTTCCACCAGGAACTCTTTTTACCTGCCGCTTTGCTCATCTTTAGTCGCACGTGCGAGGGAGAGCGGGGGTGGGGGCGGGGTTGGTGTGTTGCGTGCTGCAGCAGCAGTCTGCTCTGCACGCAGGCTTCCTCCAAGTTTACAGTAGAACAAACTGGTGGTGTGACCAAGGGCCATTTACAATTATTAATACTATTACTATTATTAGCATTAGTCTATATTTTGGCTGAAACTAAGCCAGAAAAAAAAAAATGAAACATAATAATAAAAAAATATATATAAATAAAATCGAATTTTAAAAGTAATATTCGATTATGGAGACTGTAACGAATAATCGAATAATCGCTGGCATCCCTAGTACTTGCACGGCTTGGAACCGTAGTAACTATGGCCAGTACTTACATGGCTTAGAACCGTAGTTACAGTAGTAACTATGGCCAGTACTTACACCGCTAGACCGTAGTTACGGTAGTAACTGTGCCGATGCCTAAAAGTGTCAGCCAAACGGCTGCACACTAGATAATATAATATTGGGAGGATGAAATCCTCTTAATGGCCACACATGCAGAGCACACAGCACACACAGTGAAGATTGTTCTCTGCATATCGTCCTAGTGCTAGGAGTCTAGTGCTAGGAGCAGTAAATACAACGATATAGCGCTACTGCAACCATACCATGCGTTTGCCGGGAGCGGTAGCGAGAGCACTGCCCTCACCGGCTGAGTTAAATAATGAAGCTTAACAGTACATGCAAGGTGTTAGCCAAGCGGCTGCTGCTAACAATCAAGCAACCAAGTCAGAACACAATGTTAAGACCAGATAATTAGCTTCTAAGAAAGAGAACAGCCCGCATAGAACCGTAGCCATGGTTACAGTAGTAACCGCACATGCAGAGCACACAGCACCCGCAGTGAAGATGTTCTCTGCATATCATCCTAGTGCTAGGAGTCTAGTACTAGGAGCAGTAATACAACGATCTAGCGCTACTGCAATCAAACCCTATGTTACCGGGAGCGGGAGCACTGCCCTCACCGGCTGAGTTAATAATTAAGCTTAACAGCAAGGTGTTAGCCAAGCGGCTGCTGCTAACAATCAAGCGACCAAGTCAGAACACAAATGTTAAGACCAGATAATTAGCTTCTAAGAAATAGAAAGTACTTACCTTACTCTCTGCATCTAAACGAAAAACGGGTTTAAAATATGACACTCTGGGCTTTCCATACTAAATTGAATGAGGGACGCAGCCAAAGCTGGGACTCAAATGCTAATGATAGCTCGGGCACAACGCCACAAGCAGAACTTTCAAAAGAGCATAAGGGCAACTTTATGGGAGAGGAAGCGGGAACACTGTCGTCACCAGAAAGTCTAAGCCAAACAAATAAATAAGACAGCGATCAGGACAACTTGGCTGGGAGAGGGTGCGGGGACACAGCCATCACCAGCTACAAGCTGACACAAACCTGTCTGTCGAGGCTCTGCACAGCGCACAGCCGGCCACAGCTCCTGGAGGACGCTTTAACGACCCGTAGCTCCGACTGTCAGTCGCGAAGCTGCACGCGGCCAGCTGCTTGCAGAGAAATCCCCCAGATCAAATGTTCAAACCTGAACGCTGTCGGCTACAAAAATGTAGCCACGGTACTCTCTGGAACAGATCCTCTGACGACACCGGCTGATATAGCCGGTGTGACGTGGGTCACAGGTGACTTTGTTATTGGTACTCGAGCTGCGCATGCGCGCGATGGACATATCCAGTGCTTAAAGCACCGCCTCTGGCGGTCAGTAGGGACGAAATAGAATCGTGGTGTTTTTGCAACTTCAGCTGAGGGGATTGGGATGTTTATTGAATTTCGGTTTAACACATGTATGGCTCTGCCGCTCAGCGCTGCTGCTTGCTTCAGTCTGTGTCTGCGTTCTTTCGCACCTGCCTGTAATCTGAGAAGGTCCCGCCTCTCTGGCTGGCTCCCGCCCGGAAAATCTTCAGTGTTGATTGACACTTCAGTAATAGCCTATCAGATAGCGTTATGGGCGGGACATTGCTCGTGTACACAGAGTGGTGACTGCAGCCAGAGAAACGGCCGCATCAGAGCCAAAGTTTTATCTGCAATTTCATAAATAAAAGGCCGATGCGATAATCAGTCAAATGCGGAATATCGGCCCCGATAATCGGCCAGGCCGACCCCTAGTCCATGATGATGGCCAGGTGATCAGAGATGTGGAGATTGAGGCTGGACAGATGATGGATGGTGAGACCAGTGGAGCAGACCAAGTCCAGGATGTGACCACGGCTGTGTGTTGGGAAGTTGATGTGTTGAGAGAAGTTGCAGCAGTGAAGGGTTTTCCTTAAATTCAGAGGCATATTTGCAGGTCGGGTCGTCAACATGAATGTTAAAATCACCTAAGAGGAGAACAGATGGGGATATGGCAGAAAGCTGAGTGAGAAAGTCAGAGAGGTCGGAGAGAAAAAAGGGGTTTGGCTTAGAGGGACGGTCGATGATGGCTGTGACAAGGGGAGTGGGACCAGAGAGTTGCGGCTCAAATAGTAATGCTGTCTTATTTGAGAAAGCTGCATCGTGTGCTGCACTGCATTGCTGCTCATGCCACAACACTAAAAGGAATTTTATTAGCCTGCTGTAGTCCTTAATTAAAAACAATATTCAATAACATCATTTATGAGCTACCTCCTGGATCAATAAAGGCTTAGGTCACACAACATCTATGACCCACACTGCATGACTTTCTCTCTGTTCCTTCAATTATGTCAGCCTATCCCTTCAGGAATAGATGAAAAAGGACAAATGAAAATTCCCGTTTCTGCTTATCCACCAAGGCATTGATTTTTGTTTCTTGACATTTCATGTTGTGTGTTTTTGGAAACAATATATTTTTTATAGTTGAATTATCAAAAATAGAAAGTTTTAGCTCAACTGATTGGGATTTAGGTACATTTGCAATTTTGCTGACATTGAACTAGGTTAATATTGCTAATGTTTGTTTAAGGGATTAGATACATGAAGGCAGTGCTTGAATTGGGCCGGTACCGGCACTTCTGATTTTTACCCATGTGGTACCGGTACTCAGCCGCCAGCGGCCGGCGGAATCTCATGACGCGTCTACGACGCGCCACAGCGATAGACTAGAGCAGAAAAGACATCACATAACGTTAGCATTTCCAAAATGTTAGCGTGGCTTAATAATAGTCTGAAAAGACAGCAGTTGTCGCCGGACAAGGATTCCCTCTCTCCTTTCCTGCTGAAAGATGGTGAGGGTACTCAAGGACGAGGAGTCATTTAACCAGCCGCCAGTAGAGTCAGGCCTTACTTTCTTTTATATCCATAAAGAAAAAGTAAATCTGTTTACAGTTCTGTTTCATATGGATGTTGAGAAGTATCCATATATCTCTTCATTTTGCTCTCAAAGTGCACCAGATTGATGCATCTAACTTCAATATTTAAAAAAAAAATCTTCCCCGGACCCCCTAGAGGGTGTCTGCTCCACTCCCCACTTATAAAAAAGCACTTTACCACTGCACCCCCTCTAATCTCAGATTAGTCAGAGTCATTTTGTTTACGTACAGTGAGCCGTTCTAAAAGATACAGTAAAGAGACAAACCCACCAGCATTATAGGATATACTATGACTTTGAGCCAAATACTGTATAAATAAATTGACTTTCAAGAAACAGTTGCTGATTTAGAGTACTGGCACCTTTTTTATTCCAATTCAAGCACTGCATGAAGGTAATAAAAACGGAGACTGTACAGCCATTCTAGTCGAGTATGCTTACCATCACAAATCTGTTGTTGCTTTAAACCAGGGCTGGGGACCCTCCGGCACCCGGGCCGTAGCGACACACGCAAAAAAAAAAAAAATTAAAGAAATCTAGACCGCAAAATATTTAAACAAGTGAGTACCTGTTTTTCCTGGCCACGGTCAGGGTCCTTGAACACAACACGAGCCCAACGTGTCATCACGTGGTATATGTCTCGTCTGACAGGGGTGTAGTTCTGACCAACAGAACGTCGCTCCGGCACTTCAGAAACTGCAGTATCCATAAGGAGTCGTACACATGCCAGTTTCTTGCGTGGCTGTCTTTAGTTGAAAGCCCAGTGGCGATCTGTTCATCAGTCATACTGAGCATACAGTCAATAACTTTGTTGTTATTAGCATCTGGTTAGCTTGCTATGCTAACGAATATAAGAAGCTTTTTCTCCAACCAGTGAGGTAAAGGCACATCTTTATATGATCATTATAGTTGTAAAAAATAAGAGAATAAAGTAAAAACTGGTATAAAATACTATATGACAGTAACAAAAAGTTGTTATTAATAAACAAGAATACAGTTTGAAAGGAGAGTGATTTTTAAAATATCCATAAAGAAAAAGAAAATCTGTTTACAGTTCTGTTTCATATGGATGTTGAGAGATGTATCCATAGATCCCTGCCCGGACCCCCTAGAGGAGGTTAGGTCCCCCCCCCTTAATCATGTTCACATGGATAGGAAACTAAATACATTTGCACACATCTTGTGTCCATATCTTTCTGATTTGGTGGTCATGCCACAACCGTGCACGTGCATGTATGCACGAGTCATGGTAAGATATCTGGATTAAGAGGTTGCTTTTCTTTGCACAGCATGAAAGAAAGGCGAATTGAATGGGCTGTGATTTTAGTATTTTTAAGCAGAGGTCAATAATTTGTACGGCCCTCGGAGGATGTTGAAAAAATTGAAATGGCCCTTGAGAGGAAAAAGGTTTAGGCAGTTTACCCCTGCTCTAAACAAAGCATATGCAGCATAATATTCCTGTAAAGTTTATTTCAAACCAAAATGCCTGCAACAATTCTACCTTTGTAACATGTGTCATATTCATTGTGTGTTGGCAGTCTTAATAGTTCTACGTTGATGGTTTGTTAATTAGACTGCACATATTTAGTGTCTCTTTACCTCATGTACAGAACAGAGGCCTGTACGACGAATCCAGTTCAACATATCCTGGATATGTTTGAGTTAGCTGGCTTACCTAATCCAAAACAAACGCGCTCTCGCTAAACGGTCCTACGACGCTGGTTATCAACTCGGTAACGGCCCGTCCACACAGGCATGAAAAAAATCTTGAAAAATCTTGATGTTGGGCGTGTCTGAAGCTTGGCGATTTCACGCGCCCAAGGCGACCAACAACCAATCACATGAATCTCCCGCCCCCCATACAAAGCAATAGCAATGTTAAAACGAAGTAAACTGGATATAAAATCCCCAAACAGGCGAAAACCTACCAGTTTCCCCCACTGCCTCTGCCTCCTGCCTCCTGCCTCCTGCCTCCTGCCTCCTGCCTCCTGCCTCCTGCCTCCTCCCTCCTGCCTCCTGCCTCCTGCCTCCTGCCTCCTGTCTCCTGTCTCTGCCACCTCCCTCCATGCCTGGTTCCTCCGGTTTGTATCCCGGTAAATAGTTCTGGTCGTAAAGAACCGGGTAATTTGCTACCGTAATTTCTCGTTTGGAATATGAGGAAATGAACTGCGGTCTGGCTCTCCCTGTTTGCACGCGGTTAGCTAGCGCTTGTACTGGCGGGATTTGCATAAACGGGATTTGATTGGCTGATGCCAGCTTCGAAAGCATCGGGAGCATCACAAGTTGAACATTGCTCAACTTTTGATGCTCACGATGCTTGCAAAGCCATGCTCCGCTCCCCACAATGCAGTTCGGTGAAGATTCAAAATCTTCTACGTCACCCCATTGAAGTGAATGGGCGAAGCTTTGAAAGATTTTTTTCATGCCTGTGTGTGGATGGGCCGTAACTCAAACCAGCTTTGCCCTATATAGTTATGTGCGCGTTCACATGAAAGGGGCAGGGTTAGCAACATTTGACCAATCACAAACAGGGACAAGCGTACCGACAGCGCAGCGTCATACTTCCTGAATGAAAAGTGAACTATAATATTAGACAAATATGAAGAAGTTAAACTTTAAACATCCATGACTTAAACACTTTATCCAGGATACAAGCCACATAGCTGCACCTGCAAGGTGAATACAGCTGGTAAAAGAAAAAGTGTTTGAACCATAGACTGTATATATAAATGGACGTAGGGTCCGTGACGTCACCCATAGGATTCTGCAGAGTTGCTGAGAAGCCCTTAGTAGGCGGAGTCGGCCACTAACGGTTCAACAGTGACGTCAGAGTTCAACTGCCGCCTACTCCAGCCTGCTCCAAATAAGGGCAAAGAGGCAGAGCCGAGGCGGGACCTGCTGCCACCCGAGCTGGAAGTTCAAGAGCTAGCTAAAGCTACCAAGCTAAGCTAACATGCTCCCCATCTGCACACTGCCGTCGCATTTTACATTTCTATGGTAAGCGGACATGAAAACTATTCAGCAAAACTATAAATAATAATCTAAGTTATTGAGTTTTAGCATAATACTTCAGAATCTTAAAATCCCTTAATGTTTGTATGCAATTGTGCTAAATTCAACACTGGAATCAAGCAAATATTAATATGTTTGCATTAGTTATTTATATTTTGATATCACTTATTATACGTTTAATACATTTAAGTCAAGCTAAGGTACATGTGATGGTAGCTAGTTAGTGCTCTTACATGTGAGGCCTCCTCCAAACAGCATAATAACTAGACTGTATCATTAAAACTAAGTACCAGTTCTAGATCCTTGACTTTAGACAAACAATTCACAAGACAAAATGTATTTAAGACCAATCTTATTTCAATGTGCCTGTTAACCTGAGATATTAGTTATACAGTAATAGTATTGACAATCTAAAAAACTGAGCAACTCAACAGTCAACTTTATATTTCTTATTGTCCAAAGCATTTATTATTTTCATTTTTCCCCTCTCATATTCAGTGTGGACGGATTGAGAACAGCGTGGTGTCCAGAGAGCTACAGAGACTTCAGGGAGAAACCTCTGTGTGAATGGACGTCCTGTCTGTTGGTTTGGAGAGGACTGAGGGTCTTTCCTCAGCGAGGAGGACCAGGGCCTGATGGAGGAGCCCATGCTGGGCAAAAGCTGATACCAACTGCACAGGCCTAGTCTGTCACTTTATTTGACTACATGTGTTTACTTATACATATAATAGGTTACACCTTCTGTCCATGTGTGCTTTTTATTTAAAACATGTTTTGGTTCACATTTCAATAAATTGTATTTGTATTTGCACTCCTTTCGTCCATTATTCTTACTGAAAATGTTAGATTACACATTCACATCTGACTGAAGATTGGCCCCATTTATTTGTGACGTTGCAAACTCTGCGGTACAAGGCACACGTGATGTGAAGCTCATAAAGTGAGGCAAATAGAAATAATCAGCTGATGGAGTGTAGATGTGGAAATAGGTGCATTCGATAAGCTGACAGTGTTTTTCACAATAAAAGTAGTTTCTTAGTGAATGTCCTGTACTGGTCTTACAATCTCATAACATCAGCTTTTAATGTTCCTCTTGGATGTTCTTCTTGACCCTCAGAGAAGGAGAACATGTTGTGTCTTTCAGGCATGTCCTTTCCTAACAAAAAATGACAGGAAACATAAAACATATTATTGCAGAACAAGTGTGTTATTTATGAAAGCGGTGTGTTTGTGTGTTTAGGGGGCTGTAGATATAATTATTTTGTAATTGTAATGATTTTTTTTATTTCAACAGTGAGCTACAAAGACAATCAGATTATGAATGAACAGTATGAAGTTCATCAACATTGAAATATATTTTATTATCAAAATAATATTTAACTGTTATCAAACGTAGTGCAACTGTAGAAGCTTGCTCTGTTGTCTCACTGAAAAGAATAACTTTTACCACGTTTTTTCAGACAATATTGAGATAAATAGTAGCAGTTCTCACTATGTGTTAAATATCTTTGCCTTCAATACATTAAATTAGAAAGCTGACAAAACACATATTTCTTTAGCCTTTATTTATACAGGTGTAGATCTCATTGAGACACAAGGTCTTATTTTCACACAATCATATTGCTTTGCTTCCTTTTGCATGGAAAAACCCCTCAACTTTACTGATGTGTAGGTGATCTAGTATTTAGTATTGTTTAATGGAATGTATATCAGGGTATTCAAGTCAATACTTCATTTATTTAAAAACAAATATCTTTCTTGATTCTTTGTACAGTATGAAAAATAGAGTCTTTGGTACCTGTGCTGAAGTTCACTGCTGTGAGGAGTCCAGTTCTGTCTCACACTCTCTGGTCCAGCCGTGTCTGCATCACCCGGACACCTTAAACAAACAGATATATATATGTAAAGTACCATGTGTACAAACAATAACTGATTCTCTTCTGTTGAACATGTTGGATTGTGTATTGTCCGAGTCGGGGTCCTTTTTATTTTACTGTAACTTTGGAAGTTGTGTTACCAATGCTTACTGTTTATTGATACCCATTTGGTAATGCAATTAATAAAAACAACAAGGTTTGGGTTTGTTCTTCAGATGACTGTGACGTTAACGTGTAGTATTGGACATTTTCTATGTCATCTGAGACCATTGATTTTCCGGACTTGCATCTGCCTTCTGTAGTGCCAATGAGCAAAACAAAAGCAGTTCACAAGCTGTTTTGTATGTTCAGATTTGAGTGTATATACAGATTGCAGCTCAGTGCATTTATTTGCAGAAACTCCTCATGGTTATTAATGTGTTATTGCATCACAAACAGCAGCTTAATCAGCCCTTTCTGCCGACACTTGCACAAACATAGCAAAATGAAGAGTGTGTTTTTGTGTGTGTGCGCGCTCACACACACGTGCGTGCACAGACATGCTTGTGGTGGTGAGGAGAGAGTGATAGTTAATGATCTGATGTCTTTATTACAATGCAGACGGATGTGTTTTTCCTCATATTATACAGTTTCCAATTTCACAACCATTGGCTGCCAGTTTAATAACTGCTACAGTATGTTGTAGCATGTACGGTGTGTACCAACAAAAACATATACATATTTAACAGTGTCCTTTGAAAATTGAACATTTGTTTTGATATATGCAATACAAATGCCGATGTAAGTTGACATTCTGTCAAATGCATGCTGCTGCTGAGTTTGCTTCATGTATTTATGCTTTATATGGTATTACAAATTAAAAGGGATACAGTAAATACATGGTTATACCTCACTTTATTGGCAATGAAAAGGAACACATATTAATAAGCAATACAAATACATAAAACACAATGGATGTTTTCATTGGCTCCAAAATCTCATTTTCAGACAGCACAACCTTAATATGAGCTATTATTATAAAGAAGCAGGTACTTATATAATTACTTAAGTGTATGATAAGTCATCTGCTATTCTGGAAAGACACTTTCAATACTGTATATCTGCAAAAGGACAAAACAAAAAATGTACTTACTCCAACGGCTTTGGTCTTTTGGCAAGTAGACAAATTGTTATTATTATTTTTTTAAGTTATTAGCAAATGCTGATTTTAAGACACATAGAAGCTTCAGACTTTCACCAGTGGGGTTTTTACTGACATATTTTATGATGTAGAACACAAAAGTAAAATCTCTTCAGCTTGTTTTAACCACAGTTCTTATTTCAGGCAACAATAACATAATAATAATAATAATAGATTTATTTTGTTAGCGCTTTTACAGGTGCTCAAAGACGCTTTACAGATATAGTGAAAAGAACAAATAAATATATAGTTAAAGTAAAATAATACAAAAACAATCACACATTAAAAGCCAGATTGAAGAGGTGGATTTTGTGAGTTCTTTGAAGGTGGTTAGGTCAGTGCAGTCTCTGATGGGTTGGGGGAGTGAGTTCCAGAGGGAGGGGGCAGCAACGGAGAAGGCTCTGTCCCCCCAGTTCCGGTGATTGATGCGGGTGGGGATGGATAGGATGTTGGCTTCTGATGAGCGGAGGCAGGGGTGGTGGTGCAGCAGGTCTGTGAGGTAGGGGGCTGATTGTTGAGGGCTTTGTCAGTAATGAGGAGGGCTTTGAAGTTGATTCTTTGATGGACGGGGAGCCAGTGGAGATTATTGAGGTGTCTCAATATATACGTCAATCAAGTGGCACCTGCTAACGGGGTGGTGGAATGATAGGTTTACATCTAAAAACATTATTATTTTTATTTTATTTTTCTTTCTTTGTTACTTTTTTTTAACGGTCCGCGATCTACCCGCACCACACTCGCGATCGACCGGTCGATCGCGATTGACTGGTTGGCGACCACTGCCGGTAGAGGATGCTTTTTGCAGTAGTCGAGTCGTGATGAATGCATGAATCAGGGTTTCAGCAGCAGAGGAGGAGAGTGATGGGCGGAGACGGACAATGTTTTTGAGGTAGAAAAAGGTGGTCCTGGTGATGTGATTGATGTGGTGATTGAATTTTGAGCTGACTGTCGAAGGTGACTCCGAGGTTGCGGATGTGAGTGGGGTAGGGGATAGAGTGTGGCTGTCAATGGTGAAGTTGAAATTCTGGATGGCTTTGGTACGGGATGGGGGGCCGATGATGATGATGTCTGATTTGGCACTCTTCAGTTGGAGATAGTTGTTTGCATACATGCTTTTATTTCTGAGAGACAGTTGGTGAGAGTGGAGTGTGTTGTTGGGGTGATGGTTTTTGTTTTAGATATAAAGTTGGATGTCATCGGCGTAGCAGTGAAATTGAAGGTTGTGGCGACTAATTATTTTGCCAAGGGGGAGCATATAGAGGATGAAGAGGAGGGGGCCAAGCACTGAACCCTGGAGGACGCCCTTGGGACAGAGGAGCAGTGGAGGAGGTGCAGTTGTTGATGTTGATAAACTGATGTCTGTAGGTGAGGTAGGATTTCAGTCAGGAGAGTGCAGTGTCGGTGATGTTGAGAGATGATTCGAGGAGGGACAGCAGGATGGTGTGGTTGATGGTGTCGAATGCTGCGGTGAGGTCGAGGAGGATGAGGATGTTCAGTTGCCGGAGTCAGAGGAGAGGAGGAGGTCGTTTGTGATTTTCAGAAGAGCTGTTTCTGTGCTGGTGTTTTGATCGGAAACCGGATTGAAATGGCTCAAAGAGGTCATTGGAGCTGAGGTGGGATTTAAGTTGTGAGGCAATGACATGTTCATGTATTTTTGATGGAAAGGGGAGATTTGAGATGGGCCAGAAATTGGACATGATGTCAGGGTGTGAGTCCAGGTCTTTGAGAGAGGGGGGAACTGATCCAGATCTGAGGGAGGAGTTAATGATGGTGGCGATGAGTTGGGAGATGGCAGGAAGGCTCTCTTTAACACATTTGGAGGGCATTGGGTCAATTGTGCAGGTGGAGTTAATTCCAGTCATGAAGTCTAACAGTTGCATGGGGGTCACAGGGGAGAAGTGGGACAGGGGCTGTGATGTGAAGGGGGGGGAGCCAGGAGGGGAGGTGGGGGGTGCTGATGAGGGGTGTCAGATTGCTGTAAATGTTGCTGATTTTGGTTTGGAAAAACGAGAGAAGGAGTTGCACTGTTCGGTGGTGAAGGATGAGGTGGCGTTGTCACAGGGTTTGAGAAGTTTGCTGATGGTGGAGACGCTTGGGGTTGCTGGAGCCAGACTAAATGAGTTGTGAGTAGTAATTAGACCGGGCTGCTTTGAGTGTGTTACTGTACTGCTGGAGATAGTCTTTATAGATTTGTAGATGGACTGTTAGTGTGGTTTTTCTTGTGTTGGCGTTCAGGTTGACGTTTCCTTGATTTCATTTGGTGCAGTTCGGGGGTATATCAGGGGGCGGAGTGTATGAAAGAGACATTTTTTGTTTTTGTGGGGGCCAGTTCATTGAGACAGAAGGAGAGGGTGCTGTTATAATAGTCCACAAGTTCAGATGGGTTTTCAGAAAGTGGGGGGGGGGGGGGGAGGGGGGAGACAGACAGACATCTTGCAAGGTAATGGAGGCAGTGATTGCTGAAGGTGAGATTTCTGTAGGTTGTTGTGCGTTTTGCTTTTGGGCGGGGATGGGGATGTTGATGTCCATGATAGGAATCGACCGATATGGCTTTTTCAAGGCCGATACCGATACCGATTATTAGTAATCAAGGAGACCGATAACCGATATTGGAACCAACATACAATTGCAGTAAAATCAGAAAAATCTTGGTGTCAAAATGTAGAATAACATAAACTCCAACACAACTTCTTTGAAATGCATTTAAGCATATATTATGTTTAATGAACTTTTAAACATCTTACAACTGGTTTCCTCTCCGTGCCCTTTTCTTTAGTGCAGCCATCTGCAATGAGTTAGAGAGATGCAAGAAGTGGTGCTACAGGCTGACATGCTTAACTAACAATAATGCTTAATTTATTATATCAAAACAATGCCTGTCTATCTAGCATAAAATCCCAATAAGCTGCTAGCAACTGCAAAACACTAGTGCTAGCTAATGTTTTGCAAAATATTAAAAGTGAGGCTATTACAGTAGACCTAACGTTAGTCTAGTACGCTCACTTCTAATATTTTGCTAAACATTTGCTAGATACATGTTGGCTAGCTAATGAGCTTCACATATCAACCTGATAACTGCTAGGCTCCACTCGCAGCCCCCCCCCCCAGCACCACACTCTAGTTACCCGCTGCGAGACGCTGGACGCACCCCCAACTCTGACTGACTTCCCGCGTCCCTGTGTAACTGGGAAACTGGTAGAATTGGATCATAAAACGATAGTTAACGGCTGTAACTACGGTTCTATGAGTCCGGATGACCGCCAGAGGCGGTGCTTTAAGCACTGGATATGTCCATCGCGCCCATGCACAGCTCGAGTACCAATAAAAACAAAGTCACCTGTGGACCACGTGACACCGGCTGTATCAGTGTCGTCAGAGGATCTGTTTCCCAGAATCTTCTCGCGAGCACACAAGAATTCTGAGTGACAGGCAACTCTAGTGGTCATCCGGGACTCAATAGAACCGTAGTTACAAACGCCGTAACTATCGTTCTATTTCGTCCCTACTGACCGCCAGAGGCGGTGCTTTAAGCACTGGATGAATTATACCAACAATGTCATGAAGAATCCAAGCCCTTGCTCACCACTGGAAGCAGCGGAGCTCGGCAAAAGGACCACGCCCAAAGAATGGGATGGGCGACATTGACCTGATGACAACTGGAGAATGTGCCAGAAGACGCCCACGACGCGCGCGCAGATGGTCTCCAGGGGCACCACTCTGAGGGCAGCCCAATGTTGAGATGCTCCTTGTAGAGTGGCATCTCAGCCCGATGGCAGGGGGCGGCCACTGGCCCCGTAAGCCTGTGAGATGGTATCGACAACCCATGGGGCAGCCACTGGTTAGAGGGCACAACCTCCTTTAGTGCCGCCAGGGCAAAATCAAGAGTTGCTCCTACTGCCGTATACAGGCAGTAGCCTTGATATACGCCCTTTGGGCACCCCCAGGGCACAGCAACTTCGACGTGCCGTACTCCTGAATGTCAAAGCGTGCCAGCTGGGCAGGCTGATTGAAGTGGGTTTTGTGGAAGGACCACCTCGGGCATGTATCGTTTATGGAGAGGACATGCAACTCCCCGACTCGCTTCCCTGAGGCTATGGCAAGCAGAAATGCTGCCTTCGTGGGCAGCCACCTAAGCCCCACCTGGGCCAGGAGCTCGAAGGAGGAGATGATAGGGCATCCGGCAGCAGGGGCAGGTCCCAAGCCGGAGCCCTCGGGGTGCTAGGGGGACGCTGCCGTAAAGCCCCTCTCATAAAGTGGGACACCGACTTGTGGCACCCCGCCGTGGCGCCGTCGACCCGAACATGTCGGGCAGAAATAGCAGCCACATAAATTCAGAGTGGAGTGAGAACGTCCACTATCTAGAAGGGACTGTTGTCTAAGCAACAACGTACATGCTGTCCTCAAGGAACACGCACATTCTTGCCCCCCAGTTGGGGTAGAAAGTGCGTGAGTGCACAGCCCGAAGCTCTAGCATGTGACCTGGCGCGCACCCTCCTGGGCAGACCGCTGACCCTGAACGGTCCTGCCCTGCCGCACTGCACCCCACCCTGAGAGACATGCACCTATGGTGATGGTCTCCTGGCGGGATGGGATGGCGCCCATGGGCACGCCCATCAGGAGATAGGCCCCTCCAAACGCAGTGTCGGCGCCAGGAAATTTTCTCTAGGGGGTGCTGTGGGGTAGCTTGACGTTTCATAGAGGGTGCTCAAACATTAAGGGTTTTCCCATTAATGCACCAGCGCTACAGTTGAATTTTCTACTGCAACACTCCCCACACACACACACAGTGTACCCGCGACTGTTACAATGAAGGCTCGATAATCAGCTCACGGCATATAGGTGTAGCAAGGGTAAAGTGCTATTTTTACAAGTGGGAAGGGGACCTCACCTCCTCTAGGAGGGTCCTCACCTCCTCTAGTGGGGGTCCGGGGGCATGCTCCCCCCGGGAAGATTTTTTAAAATATTTAAGTTAAAAGCATCAATCTGGTGCACTTTGAGAGCAACATTAAGGGATCTATGGATACATCTCTCAACACCCATATGAAACAGAACTGTAAACAGATTTTCTATTTCTTCATAGACATTTTACAAATCACTCCCCTTTTAAAAACAAACCGTTTGAGACCCACTGAGATAACTAGACTAAAGTTAACTATCTAAACACTGAGAGTCCTTTACTTCACCTGAGCTGAGGTTACCTGAGACTCTCCGTCTGACAGGAGAGAGTTCTCCCTCCACCTTGTTGTTGAAAAAGCTTGGCTAGCTAGCACCAGATGCTAACCACAATGATCTCCGGTAGATACCCACCGGTGCACGAGCTGCTCTCTCTCTTCGCTCGACTCGCACACGCACACAAAATGGCTCGTGCTACACACACACAGAGCAGAGCTTGAATGAAACACAGAGACCCAGAAGTAAGCTACTTGTACTCACAAGGCCTATTATGTGCAGAATCCCTCTCGCTTTCAGGTGGTTTTGATTGAGTGTCCACACGTGGACGTTTAAGGAACTAAAAAACGATAATTTTTTCACTTTGCTGTTAGCAAATAATTTGGCGCTCTAGCTAACAGGAAGTCACTCAAGTGTCACAAAGTAATTTAGCCTATGGGTAGGTCAAAAATCGAATGGGTGCTGGCCATTGGCCTAATCATATCACCTGTGTTGGCTTCATGTTTTTGGTCAAACATTTGTTTGTTTCACATTTGCATTGAATGTAAATCAATAATTTTTCTAATTCAATTTAATAAAAATAATAATAATAATTTTCGAAAAAGAAAAGAAAAAAACACATATTTCTTGGGGGTGCTTAGGGGGTGCTTTGGCAATCCTGGGGGGTGCTTCCCCCTAGCTCCCCCCTAGCGCCGCCCCTGCTCCAGCGTGACAGAGAGTGGAGGCAATGCTGCGACACCCTGACTTCCTTGTGCCTATGCCACTTGGCGTCCAAGTGAAGGCTGTTCAGCCACATCAGCATGGGGCGCAACGACAGCGGGCCTAAGGGCCCAGCGGCCGAGGCAGCCGCCAGTCTGCCCAAGGGCTGGAGGAACTGAATGTAAGGCACCATCTTGCCCGGCCCACGTGGGAAGTAGGCATCCCTCAAGTCCACGGTTGAGAACCACTCCACCTGTGCATGTGCAGTGGTCAGCATATAGAATGGCAGCACCTTCAGGAATCTGTTGATTCCCCTGAGGTCCAAGATCGGGCGAAATCCGCCGACTTTCTTGCTCACGAAGAAGTACGCCGAGTAGAACCCCCTGGCCTAAGCAGAAGGTCTTACTGGCTCGATTGCGTCCTTGGACAGAAGGACGGACAACTCTTGGGCCAGAGTTAGGGCCCCTGCCGGATCGCTGATGACTGTCAATTAGACCCTGAATACCTGAGAGATCTGGATGGTTCATAATTTAGCAGGAGGTCAGAAATGTATTTTGGGCCTAAACCATTCAGTGCTTTATAAACCAGCAGCAGTATTTTGAAATCTATTCTTTGACAAGCCAGTGTAAAGACTTCAGAACAGGAGTCATGTGATCCACTTTCTTAGTGTTAGTGAGGACTCGAGCAGCGGCGTTCTGAATCAGCTGCAGCTTCCGAATATATTTTTTAGTGAGACCTGTGAAGACATCATTGCAGTAGTCGAGTCTACTGAAGATAAAAGCATGGACAAGTTTCCAAATCCTGCTGTGACATTAGTCTTTTAATCCTAGATATATTCTTTAGGTGATAGTAGGCTGATTTAGTAACTGTTTTAATGTGACTGTTGAAACGCAGGTCAGAGTCCATGACTACACCTCGATTTCTGGCTTTATCTGTTGTTTTGAACATTGCAGACTGAAGCTCAGCGCTAACTTTTAAACGTTCTGCCTTGGCTCCAAAAACCATTACCTCAGTTTTATCTTTGTTTAATTGGAGAAAGTTCTGACACATCCAGTCATTGATTTGTTCAATGCACTTACTCAGTGTTTGAATTGGAGCATAGTCTCCTGGTGAAATTGTTATGTACATTTGTGTGTCATCTGCATAGCTATGGTAACTTATTTAGTTGTTCTTCATTATCTGAGCCAGTGGTAGCATGTAGATGTTAAAGAGAAGAGGCCCCAAGATGGAGCCTTGAGGAACCCCACATGTCATATTTGTCAACTCAGATGTGTATTTACCTACAGATGTAGCACCTAATTTCAGACTCCAGTTTACAGCTTCCTGCCTACGACCTGCCTAAGACCAGTATCGAGGAATGTTAAGCCCTCCCACTATTTTCCAAGAGGGCGTTGCCAGATTTTCAATTTCAGGTTTTAACCAGGAGATGGCGCTTCATTCACAAATACAGAAAGACAAGTGTCATGGACTTGCAGTTGTGTTTTGAAGAGCATTTGAACACATCAATATTTTAGATCAACTAAAGTATATCTAATCTTGTATTCAATAATATATAGTCTTTATATATTAAATAATCATATAATAATGTAAATGTTTACATTACACTTCTTTATTTGTTATGCTCATACTTTTACCTTTACAATCGTTTGCTTTAATATGCAGTATATTTTTTGTATATTTTTGTGTTTGCTTCCTCCTGCTCCCTTTCGGACACATACTGTATGATTTATTATTATTATTAATATGAAGATATTATTAAGATAAGATGTTACTTTATTGATTGAACATTTTAGTTTAGAATGTGCTGTCCCATGGTAATTCAGAAGGCTCACAGGTCACATTCCGACCATTATTTAAAACAATAGGTGCTTTCACACCGTCTACAGTTTGATTTGTATAGAGGGAGCTCTGTGGCTGAATGGCCAGCAATTAGGTGTGGCGCATTATCAGGTGATCAGAGCTAACTGCCTGCCGTCAGATTTCATTTAAAAAACAGAACTGATTTTAAGACTATTTCTGCGGCTCATAAAGAATGATAAGAATAATAATAATGCGTATTGAACTGGTTTAATTAATTATTGATATTATTTAACACTAGATCCGCCAATCGGGTCAATTTCTGTGATGTGTGTTTTGTGTGTGTGCAATGTAACCTTTTTTCAATAAAATATTAAAGTCTCCCAGTCCGTGTCTTTTCCTGAAAGTGTGTTATGTAGCACCCTATGTTGTTAAAAATTGCATTCTAATAGCGGGATTTGACGGTGTTAGGTAGGCCTATACAAAACCTCTGGCGGTTCTAGTGTTAAGGTTAATTAGGTACAGTAGAAGCCCTTTTTTATCAGTAACGAATTAGCAGTTGAACATAACAGTCACCTAACCGAGGGTCACTTGCAATGACAGTGTTGTGTCTAATGGCACGTTTCCACTGCAGGCCTCGCTCGGTTTTGGTTAGGCCTTATTACGCCCGGCTCACTTTAATGCTGCGCTTCCATTACAGTTTAGGAACTGGGGTAGTTACTATAGTAACGCAGTATAGGCGGAGCCGTGACGTCATCTTCAATGAGCGCCCCAGAAAAAACAACACAGCCCGTTAGCTCTTAGCACTCAGAGCTCACAGCTCTTCATTTCTGTTCAGAAACTAGACAAAAGTTAAACAAGTACAAAACCACAGAACTGTTTGTGTCATGGAGAATACAGTCGCTGGTTTATTTATGTCTGTATAGGCCGTGGTTGTGAGTGTGGATGGTCGGAGCATATATAACGTTAGCTTAGCCAAGCTCCATTTAGAAAAACACGCATTTTAAGGGTTTTTTCGCCTGCCGTCTGTCTGCAGACATTAATTCATAGTTTTTACAAACCGTATCAGTATGTTGTTATACTTCGGCATCATTTTGAAACATGTATTATAATTAAATCACGGTCAAATATGTTCATCTTGTTGTAGTTGTAGCCCCCTTGCCAGCGATTCTCTCTCTAGTTTAGCATACTCAGCCCGACTCAGCCTGGTTGTTCCTGGCCCTAGAACCACGATTTTATGGGGCCAGAAAAACTGTGAATTAGGACCCGCTAGCCGGTACTAGGCCAAGTGGAAACGCAACCAAAAACGGGCCCTGCACGGCTCGACACGCTTAAAGCGAGCTACCCGCTGCAGTGGAAACGCGCCATAACTGTAAGCTTGTCACTCAGAGTAACCTACAGTTCATTTAGCTGCTGGAGAAGAAAGATCAGGGGGGGAGGGGGGGAGAGAGCTGTGATTGATGGGCCATTAGTTGTGTAAATACACAGCTGAGAGCTGCCGTTTCATTCAGACTGTTTAAAAAACGGTAACAACGGACTATTTTTCTTAGCGGATGCATGTCAATTTAAATCAATACATACAACTATTTTTTAAATCAATAAAAACATTTTCTAAATCCATAAAAGCATTTCAATTAATATTGGGAGTCATGTCGTTACTTTGTTGAGAATGTGGCCATGTAATAAGCGGGATAATTTGCAGCGACTTGTTCCTTATGGGGAAAATAACACCCTTCATGCAGCTCAAGATCCCTCCGCTACGCGTTGGGATCCTGATCTGCCGACGAGGCTCCATTAAAATATAAATATTTTTAGTGAATTACTGAGTTTCATTCAATAGGATACGGCTGTAATAGGCCTAAGGCCTTTTAGTCGCTCATAAATAAATAAGTAGTAGTTTAGGCACGTTAATAACGTTTTAATGAAGTTGAATACAGTATATTCATATTTGTCAGTGATTTCATGTCAATTGTGTGTGTGTGTGTGTGTGTGTGTGTGTGTGTGTGTGTGTGTGTGTGGTGTGTGGGTGTGTGTGTGTGTGTGTGTGTATAGAGGTGTGTGTGGTTAAAACACTTTCATGAAGTGAAGGAGGTTTTCCTTCTATAAAACAGCTGTGGGCAGCAGTGTCACAGGAGAGTCTAGTAATATGTTGTGGTCAACAGTGTCAAACACAGCAGTGAGATCTAATAATACTAACACTGAAGTTCTGCCACTGTCTGTGTTTAAGTGGATGTCATTGAAGACCTTTACAAGAGCAGTCTCAGTGCTCTGGTTTGGAAGAAATCCTGACTGGAACACATCCAAACAGCTATTTAAATGCAAGAAATTACTCAACTGTTGAAAAACAACTTTTTCAATGATTTTACCTAGAAATGGGAGGTTTGATATGGGCCTGTAATTGTTCATTACTGAATCATCTAGATTATTCTTTTTTAAGAGCGGTTTAATGACTGCAGTTCTCAGGGCCTGTGGAAAAACACCTGAGTGAAGAGACTTGTTTACTATATGAAGTAGATCTGAGGCCATGCAAGGAAAAACATTTTTGAAAAAAATCCTGTTGGGAATATATCAAGGCAGCAGGAGGAGGATTTCAGAAGTTGAATAATGTCCTCTAGGTTTTTTTCATTAATCTGATGGAATTGTGTCATGGTGTTTGAATTGATTTACTTTACCCGCACTATGATGCACTATTTTCAGATACTTTTGGCCCGTTTTCATGGTTCTCCAAAACGTTAACTCAGACTTTTTCTGACTCTGGAGGAATGTGAGGGGAGTTGTCAGGGGACTCTACCCGCCTTAAGAGACACTATTTTCGAATACAATTTCTCCATTTCAGCCCTTTTCTATGGTTCTTCCAAAAGTTAACTTACACTTTTTCTGACTCTGGAGGAATGCAAGGAGAGGTGTCAGGGGACTCTACCCGCCTTAAGAGACACTATTTTGGGATACAATTTCTCCATTTTCACCCCTTTTCTCTGGTTCTCCCAAAAGTTAAGTCAGACTTTTTTCCTGATTTCTCACTGATCGAATGGCAAACGCAACCCGCCATCGGAGGGCCTCCGCCGGCCCGGCCTCGTGCCGGTGCTCTGGCGGTTGGTTCCTCCGAACTGCGGGTTCTTCTCCTCTGACCTCACTGATTGAATGGCAAATGCGACCCGCCATCGGAGGGTCTTCTCCCCCGGTTCCACATGCAGGTGCTCTGGCTGTCGGTTCCTCCGAACTGCGGGTTCGACTCTGATGGCCGGAGGGTGTGCTGCGTGGGGGTAACCCTGCATTGTCTCTTACCTCCCGGGCCGACCAATATGAAAGCGTTTCCAAGACGAAAACCGTCATACTCAGGGGTCCCACCACGGGTTCCGCAGTGGGGTGGAAGTTCCACCACCCCACTTCAAACATCAGTTTCTCTAATCCTCCACTGTTGCATAGCGGCCTTAGTCGGCTGCGGCATTCAGCAATTGGCCTTGCTCCGGGCACCAGTTCCCTCGGGGACCACGGCTCGGTGGCTTCACATGATATCGACCCTACTTCATCACAGGCTACCTGTTTGATCCTCCATAACAACCACATATGCTTGTCTGCAAAGAGGGAACTGCCTGGTCCTGCCCTGGTGTTCCTCTACGGCTAGTGTCCAGCCGTCAGCTGTGCTATCAGCAAATTTGACCCTCCATCGGAGGGCCTCCTCCCCGGGTCCACGTGCCGGTGCTTGGTGGTCGGAAGAATGATATTTTGCAGGATATGACGGAGCTCAGGAGTCTGCACTTTGAAGCTCCTGGAGCGGACAAATATATGTGTATTTGCCTGAATGATGGAAATAAACAAAGAATGATATTTTACAGGACATGACGGAGATAGGTGTATTTTCATAGCTTTTTGGAAATACACCAAATGTGATATTGCAGGGCAATACGGAGCTCATTTACCCATGTAATGTTGTGCAGTACATTACTGAGCTCATTTAACGACATGGAGTACCAGGGTCACTAAGGGGCACTAAGGTCTTTCCCGGATGTCCTTATGTGTTTAATCAGAGTGAGAGTGCTTGAGTTTGGGTACACAGCTTTGCCAGGCGCACTCACCCGTGGAAAGACGAAATATGACAACACAGTTAAAGTGTGAACCTCCAGCACAGGGGGGGTGCCGTGAAGAAGACCGAATATGGATGCTGATTGGGCGGACAATAAAGCACCGCAAAATCCACCCCCCTTTTAGGGTTTCCAGGGGCATGAAGGGTTCTGTAGGGTGTGAACATCTGGGTTTAGTCCGTGGGGGAGTGCTTAAGTCCGGGGGCCCGGGGTCTCACGGTGTGCGAGGTTATGGAAGTGCGCATGTTAGGGAGACATGCTGGAGCTGCTTAGTCCGTCCTTGGAGCTCTGTGAAGGGCCACAGAGAGGTGGTTTTCGCTGTCTGTCTCCTGGAAGTGTGAAAAAACCTGGTTGCATTTTGCCTTTGCCTGTGAGTGTGAGACCCTGCTAACAGCAGTAAACCTGCTGCCAGCATTACTAAGTCTTCGGCGCTTCGGGCGGAAGCCCCGGACACTTTTCCACTTTTCCACTCCATTTTACAACGGAGAGGGGAATCGAGACCTCCCCTCCTCAGTCAAAAAAAATTAATTCATGTTTTTCAAGCTACCTTCCGCACGAAATCGGAAACCCGGTTTTTGAGAGGACTCAGAAAAAAAACGGCTGTTTCACATCATGGAGGAATGTGTCCGCTACATGAGTGCTTTGGCTGGGATACAATTGTTGCATGGAGACCCCCCAGCATGGTTCTTACCAAACTTTACGTTTTTTAACTGGTCTCTGGAGGAATGCAAGGGGAGTTGTCAGGGAATTATGAGACACCATTTTGGGATACAATTTCTCCATTTTCACCCCTTTTCTCTGGTTCTCCCAAAAGATAACAGAGTTTTTCCTGACTCTGGAGGAATGTAAGGAGAGTTGTCAGGGGACTCTTGCGGGCTCATGATGCACTATTTTCGGATACTTTTTTTCATTTAGAGCCCTTTTCCATGGATGAATTGAAATAATAAACATTAAAGCTTCACTTGCAACAACAAAACGTCTTACTATTATTATTAAATGTATAAGGAAGCTCTCTCCCATGCCAAGACTCACTACTACTCCTGTCTCATTGGTGCTCAGCAAAGCAACCCCAGAAGACTGTTCTCCACCATCAACCGCCTATTACGGCCCCCTGATGCCCCCCAGCCCTCAGGGGCTTCCCGATCTATGCTCCAAATTCCTCGACTTCTTCCAGGCGAAAGGTCGAGGCCATCCATCAGCAGCTCCTGGTGACTGGCCCTTCCCCCCTACCTGCACCTCAGCCACCTGGTAACGCACCCCAAGCGCCGCGCCTCTCCCACTCCAACCTCTCCTCCTTCTCCCCTGTGGATGCCAAACTAGTGGCCAAACTGGTCAGCTCGGCCAAGACCTCCACCTGCTCCCTGGACCCCATGCCCACAGCCCTGGTCAAGGACTGCCTACCCACCCTCTGTCCCTACATGGTGGTCATCATCAACGCTTCTCTGGCTTCTGGTATAGTCCCCACCAGCTTCAAACTGGCCTCAGTCACCCCCATACTCAAAAAACCTGGCCTGGACCCCCGACGACCCTCCAGAACCACCGGCCGATCTCCAACCTTCCCTTCCTCATCAAAACTCTGGAAGAGTGGTCGCCGGCCAACTCCATCTGTACATGTCCAACCATGAGCTCTATGAGCCCTTCCAATCCGGCTTCAGACAGCAACACAGCACTGAGACCGCCCTCATCAAGATCACCAACGATCTCCTCATTGCTGCTGACTCTGGCAGCCTCAGCATCCTCATCCTCCATGGACCTCTCTGCAGCATTTGACACCCTCTCTCACACATCCTCCTCTCTCACCCGCCTCTCAGACCTCCTAGGTGGGTCACTGGCACAGCGCTGTCCTGGTTGACTTCCTACCTTCACAACAGGAAACAGTTTGTCTCCATCAGTGGCACAAACTCACCCCCGGCCCCAGTCCACCACGGTGTACCCCAGGGCTCTGTGCTTGGCCCCCTCCTGTTCACCATTTACATGCTCCCCCTCGGTCAGATCATCCGACATCATGGACTCAATTTCCACTGCTACGCTGATGATACCCAATTGTATCTCAGCACCACTCCATCCTCCCCAGCTCCCCCCTCAGTCTCTCATCAACTGCCTGCATGACATCAAAACATGGATGTCTTCCAACTATCTCAAACTGAACAGCAAGGAAAACAGAGCTCATGGTTGTGGCACCCAAGGCCCTGCTCCAGAAGGTGGTGACTTCATCCTCGAGGTTGACGGCTGCTCCATCTCCCCATCTCCTGAAGCCCGCAACCTGGGTGTCAATCCTTGATTCCACCCTTTCCTTCCATTCCAACGTCAAGTCTGTAACCAAGTCGGCATTTTTCCACCTGAGGAACATTGCCAGACTCCGACCGTCACTCTCTGAGTCGGTTGCCGAAACCCTGGTGCATGCGTTTGTCACCACACGCTTGGACTACTGCAATGGTGTCCTGTTCGGGGTTCCCAACAAAACCCTGGACAGGCTCCAGTATGTCCAAAACTGTGCTGCTAGGGTCCTCACACACACAAAGCCGTGGCAGCACATCACTCCCACCCTCATCCCACCTACACTGGTTGCCGGTCAAGTCCCGCATCACCTACAAATCCTCCTCCTTACCTACAAGTCCCTCCATGCCCTTGCCCCCCAGTACCTATCGGACATCCTTCACCCACATGCCCCACCCCGGAACCTGCGGTCCTCAGACTCCGGCCTGCTTACCACCCCCCGCACCAAACTGCGAACCGTCGGGGACAGAGCCTTCAGCGTGGCAGCCCCCACCCTCTGGAACGCTCTCCCTGCGGAGATTCGCAACATCCCCACACTCGATGCTTCAAAGGGGCCCTCAAGACCCATCTGTTTGCCAAGGCTTTCGGCCCCTAAATCGATCTGTTGTTTTGTCTGTCTGACTTTTGTTTTGTTATGTTTGTTTTTGACTTGTAAAGCGACCTTGGTCCCTTGAAAGGCACTTTATATAAATCCAAGCTATTATTATTATTATATTAACGTGGTCAGGGTGTAGCCGAGAGCGCAGGCCGGTTAAGAATTAGTCCTGGCCGCAGAGAAAACCCTTTCCGAGGGCACAGACGTGGCCGGCACACACAAATATGACCTCGCAAGTTGTGCCAACCTTTCGTACTTCGTCTCATTTACTCTCCACCAATCGAGGAGATCCAAATGGGGAGCGATGCACTTTTCATCACAGTAGTGGCTTATAACTCCATTTCAGTGGTTACAGGCGTTACATGTTCCCTCCGCGTGGTATTCTTCTCCAAACAATGTTAGCATTGCTGACTTGTTGTCGTATCGTGGTCTCTTGGTCGCTGCAGACCCCTTCGCTGAAGACCCCCTCGCTGCAGACTCCCCCGCTGAAGACCCCCTCTCTGACTCAGACTCAGTCTCAGAGGAAGTCCTCCTCGGTGATCTCTGGTCTGCTCCTAAGGCTGAAGCAGCTCCTTGACTCTGGCCTTGACAGCATCCCTGAGCGCATCGTTAGCAAACTTCAGATGGTTTATGCTGCGGATCAAGAAACGATGCGATGAACGGAACGTTCTTGGCACTCCTCCACTTCGTCGGGTTTCAGTCGCCGTTTCAGTCGCCGTTTCAGTGACACAGACTCGGTTTGCTTGTACTCCGCAACCTTTTAGACTCTCCTGGAGCAACAGGCAGGTGTTTGGTCAGCAAAGTTGCTGTGACAGGATAAATCATGGAGCTGGAAACCCCTGACTCTCCACACAGAGCAGTAATAGCGCATTTCAGGGAGCGCAACACCGGCAGCATCTCTTCCATCACGATCCAGCTGTCATCAGCCAGGTCAAGGGTCCTAGCGTCTGACAGAGTTGTTACCCGTCGGTCAGAAAGAACCGCGCAACAGCCCAGCGCTGCTCCAGCAGGCGATCAAAACATGTCGTAGATGGAATTCCTTCTTGTACGACAGTACTGTATCAGGTGGTGAACTGGCAGTGTTTTGATCAACCTGAAACATAATCAGAAATTAGCTTTGTCCACATCACAGGTTTAAGTAAAAGTAAAAGAAAATCCAAGTACTCATTATTGGCGAGAGTGACATTGCTCGCGTTGTCATGTACACACGCAGTCCACTTTCTCCAGTATCCCCCCAGGACTCGGTAGCACTGCGGAGCCCCTCGGCTAAATTCTCTGCCTGTGTGCCGTTCGTGGGGAGCGTTGCACTGGTCTGTAGAACCGCACTCTTAACTTCATCTCCCATTCACTGTCGATGTAATGCAGGTTGTGGTAACGTACGATTCTGTTGTGGGTGCTGTCCCCCCCGTCGGTGGTTATCGACACCTTTGAGACAGTTGACAAGCTTCTGCGCAGATCTTCTGCCTTATCTTTGTACAGCTTTGTAAAGTTGGTAATGGCCGGCTGTGCTGCGTCTTTCTCTGTAACCACTTTGGCGTGCTTCACACTCAAATGCGAACGCATTGTTGAGGTTGAGCTATGATATACCAACGTCTTTTAGCAGAGCTTGCATTTCACTTCCTTTTGGACTTGTAAGTTCAAAGTAGTTCCACCAGGAACTCTTTTTACCTGCCGCTTTGCTCATCTTTAGTCGCACGTGCGAGGGAGAGCGGGGGGGGGGGGCGGGGTTGGTGTGTTGCGTGCTGCAGCAGCAGTCTGCTCTGCACGCAGGCTTCCTCCAAGTTTACAGTAGAACAAACTGGTGGTGTGACCAAGGGCCATTTACAATTATTAATACTATTACTATTATTAGCATTAGTCTATATTTTGGCTGAAACTAAGCCAGAAAAAAAAAAATGAAACATAAATAATAAAAAAATATATATAAATAAAATCGAATTTTAAAAGTAATATTCGATTATGGAGACTGTAACGAATAATCGAATAATCGCTGGCATCCCTAGTACTTGCACGGCTTGGAACCGTAGTAACTATGGCCAGTACTTACATGGCTTAGAACCGTAGTTACAGTAGTAACTATGGCCAGTACTTACACCGCCTAGAGCCGTAGTTACGGTAGTAACTGTAGCCGATGCCTAAAAGTGTCAGCCAAACGGCTGCACACTAGATAATATAATATTGGGAGGATAAAATCCTCTTTAATGGCCACACATGCAGAGCACACAGCACACACAGTGTAGATTGTTCTCTGCATATCGTCCTAGTGCTAGGAGTCTAGTACTAGGAGCAGTAAATACAACGACATAGCGCTACTGCAACCATACCATGCGTTTACCGGGAGCGCGAGCGAGAGCACTGCCCTCACCGGCTGAGTTAAATAACGAAGCTTAACAGTACATGCAAGGTATTAGCCAAGCGGCTGCTACTAACAATCAAGCAACCAAGTCAGAACACAATGTTAAGAGCAGATCATTAGCCTCTAAGAAAGAGAACAGCCCGCATAGAACCGCAGGCCATGGTTACAGTAGTAACCGCACATGCAGAGCACACAGCACCCGCAGTGTAGATGTTCTCTGCATATCATCCTAGTGCAAGGAGTCTAGTACTAGGAGCAGTAAATACAACGATATAGCGCTACTGCAATCAAACCCTATGTTACCGGGAGCGTGAGCACTGCCCTCACCGGCTGAGTTAAATAATTAAGCTTAACAGCAAGGTGTTAGCCAAGCGGCTACTGCTAACAATCAAGCGACCAAGTCAGAATACAAATGTTAAGACCAGATAGTTAGCTTCAATGAAATAGAAAGTACTTACCTTACTCTCTGCATCTAAATGAAAAACGGGTTAAAAATATGACACTCTGGGCTTTCCATACTAAATTGAATGAGAGACGCAGCCAAAGCTGGGACTCAAATGCTAATAATCGCTCGGGCACAACGCCACAAGCAGAACTTTCAAAAGAGCATAAGGGCAACTTTATGGGAGAGGAAGCGGGAACACTGTCGTCACCAGAAAGTCTAAGCCAAACAAAAAATAAGACGGCAATCAGGACAACTTAGCTGGGAGAGGGTGCGGGGACACAGCCATTACCAACAACAAGCTGACACAAACCTGTCTGTCGAGGCTCTGCACAGCGCACAGCCGGCCACAGCTCCTGGAGGACGCTTTAACGACCCGTAGCTCCGACTGTCAGTCGCGAAGCTGCACGCGGCCAGCTGCTTGCAGAGAAATCCCCCAGATCAAATGTTCAAACCTGAACGCTGTCGGCTACAAAAATGTAGCCACGGTACTCTCTGGAACAGATCCTCTGACGACACCGGCTGATATAGCCGGTGTGACGTGGGTCACAGGTGACTTTGTTATTGGTACTCGAGCTGCGCATGCGCGCGATGGACATATCCAGTGCTTAAAGCACCGCCTCTGGCGGTCAGTAGGGACGAAATAGAATCGTGGTGTTTTTGCAACTTCAGCTGAGGGGATTGGGATGTTTATTGAATTTCGGTTTAACACATGTATGGCTCTGCCGCTCAGCGCTGCTGCTTGCTTCAGTCTGTGTCTGCGTTCTTTCGCACCTGCCTGTAATCTGAGAAGGTCCCGCCTCTCTGGCTGGCTCCCGCCCGGAAAATCTTCAGTGTTGATTGACACTTCAGTAATAGCCTATCAGATAGCGTTATGGGCGGGACATTGCTCGTGTACACAGAGTGGTGACTGCAGCCAGAGAAACGGCCGCATCAGAGCCAAAGTTTTATCTGCAATTTCATAAATAAAAGGCCGATGCGATAATCAGTCAAATGCGGAATATCGGCCCCGATAATCGGCCAGGCCGACCCCTAGTCCATGATGATGGCCAGGTGATCAGAGATGTGGAGATTGAGGCTGGACAGATGATGGATGGTGAGACCAGTGGAGCAGACCAAGTCCAGGATGTGACCACGGCTGTGTGTTGGGAAGTTGATGTGTTGAGAGAAGTTGCAGCAGTGAAGGGTTTCCTTAAATTCAGAGGCATATTTGCAGGTCGGGTCGTCAACATGAATGTTAAAATCACCTAAGAGGAGAACAGATGGGGATATGGCAGAAAGCTGAGTGAGAAAGTCAGAGAGGTCGGAGAGAAAAAAGGGGTTTGGCTTAGAGGGACGGTCGATGATGGCTGTGACAAGGGGAGTGGGACCAGAGAGTTTGAAGATCAGGCGCTCAAATGAAGAAACATCAGGGATGGGGATTATGGTAGCCTTTATTTCCTTTCTGATAATTGCAGCTATACCACCACCCCGCCCTAATGGGTGAGGTTTGTGAATGCATGTGAATCCTGCTGGGGTGATTTGATTTAAAGAAAAATAGTCCAGGGGTTTTTGCCATGTTTCTGTCAGATACAGAAAGTCCAGGTTATTGTCTTTAATGAATTCATTCAGAATGTGGCTTTTATTGTGGATGGAGCGTGTGTTGAGCAGGGCTGCTCTGAGGTGACGTTGCATTGGGGGCGGGTTGTGTGGACCGGGGGAGTGGAAGGAGATTCGTCAGATTCACGCGTTGTTTGTTGTGATGGCGTAGTGTGGGCGTGTGACAGGACCGAATGGACGGGATGGAGTGTGGAGACGTGGAATGAAATAAAAACTTACGGCCAGAGCCTCTGTGTGGAGGACGGCGTTTGCGGAGTATTTCATTATCTGCGAGGATGTCCATGCAGTACGGAGGCAGGCGGTTATTAAAGGAGTGTGTAAAATGATCGAGGGTCGAGTATCCTTCACGACTCAGGTTTATTCAACAGTAAGTCAAGACATTACAGTAGGCAGGAACATAACAACTCACGGGCTTACTCTGAAATAAAGCAGTCCTTCGCATGCCGTAAAAGCATGTCGCAACACTGTCGTAACAGCCTTAACTCTGTATGCATTGTATGCATATGTGACATCTCCCCTTTTTTCCTAGTTATTTAATTTTAAATAACTGTAAAGAGTTTTGACAGATTAGTCACAGCATCATCCTGTAATAGTGATAACAAATGTTCATTCAGTCGTACTGACCAACCAAAGGTGTCCTATGAATACAGGTTAACTTCACAGATTATGTTAATAAAGATGGTAACCATACCTTCAGTAGTGCTGTTATAAAATTAAATTCAAGATGCAAGTTTTCTTTTCTAAACATTGCAGCAGTAATATCACATGTGTGCATAACATTCACAATAAACAGAACCCAAAATTCAGCAGACTCTGAGTCCACCTGTGTTTCCCTATTCATTTCTCCCCCCCCAAAGGCCATACGTGTTTTTTTTTATCATTCACACCCCCAGAGGTCATTGTGAAACACCCAAAACACTCTGTCTACAAGTCCAACCTAGTGGCCGGCTTACTGACACGGCCAGACTTGGTCTGAACACGTCCTGGTGTTAGTGTATGGGTTGTCACCATAGACTATATATAAATGGACCTAGGGTCCGTGACGTCACCCATAGGATTCTGCAGAATTGCAGAGAAGCCCTTAGTAAGCGGAGTCGGCCACTAACGGCTCAACAGTGACGTCAGAGTTCAACTTCCCGCCTGTTCCAGCCTGCTCCAAATAAGGGCAAAGAGGCGGAGCCGAGGCGGGACCTGCTGCCACCCAGCTGGAAGTTCCAGAGCTAGTTGAAGCTACCAAGCTAAGCTAACATGCTCCCCATCTGCACACTGCCGTCGCATTTTACGTTTTTAAGGTAAGCGGACATGAAACTATTCAGCAAAACTATAAATAATAATCTAAGTTATTGAGTTTTTAGCATAATACTTCAGAATCTTAAAATCCCTTAATGTTTGTATGCAATTGTGCTAAATTCAACACTGGAATCAAGCAAATATTAATATGTTTGCATGACATTAGTTATTTATATTTTGATTTCACTTAATTATACGTTTAATACATTTAAGTCAAGCTAAGGTACATGTGATGGTAGCTAGTTAGTGCTCTTACCTGTGAGGCCTCCTCCAAACAGCATAATAACCAGACTGTATCATTAAAACTAAGTACCAGTTCTAGATCCTTGACTTTAGACAAACAATTCAAAAGACAAAATGTATTTAAAGACCAATCTTATTTCAATGTGCCTCTTAACCTGAGATATTAGTTATACAGTAATACAGGGGTAGACATTAAGGGTAAAAAAGCCACTGGCCCGCCGGGCCGGTGGAATTGTATTGTCACTGGCCCCACCATTGTAACCACTGGCCCGGAGCATTCGTCTAAAAAAAAAAAATCGACTAATAATGAAGAAAATTAACACACTTGTTGCTATAGTAATTTATGCACTAACTACATTACTACCTGTACTACAACATTTGAACAATCAGTTCTTCCTCATTTTCCTCAATTGTTCATATTTGGTTTATTAAAATAATGATATTGTGGTCATTGTTAAAAAATGTCTGCTATTATGAGTATTATTATTTTCTGCCTTCCTGTCATTAGGAGTTAGAAATGTAATGGCTATAGATTAGATTAGAACCTTCATTATCCTAAACTGCTGGGACATTTCCCTATAGCCAATACCTTTATATTGTCTACTCTTCACTTACTTGTCAGCACAGGTCGGCATTGATGTACAGAGCCGACAGAAGACCTTGTTTATATTGGCATCATCATGAGAGGTGCAGTGACGCGTCCTAAATCCAGGATTTGGTTCCCTCGACAAAAAGCAACGGGATTTCTCCATAGGGTTTTGGAAAATAGCTGGAAATAAGGTCTGTGGAAAACAAACCTGTTTGATAAATGCACATTTTGTTCTGCCGGATAATCTCCACATGTCTACCCTACTTTTATAATTTTCGAATCATAAATCTAACAAGGGGAGTGGGACCAGAGAGTTTGAAGATCAGGCGCTCAAATGAAGAAACATCAGGGATGGGGATTATGGTAGCCTTTATTTCCTTTCTGATAATTGCAGCTATACCACCACCCCGCCCTAATGGGTGAGGTTTGTCTATGTATGTGAATCCTGCTGGGGTGATTTGATTTAAAGAAAAATAGTCCAGGGGTTTTTGCCATGTTTCTGTCAGATACAGAAAGTCCAGGTTATTGTCTTTAATGAATTCATTCAGAATGTGGCTTTTATTGTGGATGGAGCGTGTGTTGAGCAGGGCTGCTCTGAGGTGACGTTGCATTGGGGGCGGGTTGTGTGGACCGGGGGAGTGGAAGGAGATTCGTCAGATTCACGCGTTGTTTGTTGTGATGGCGTAGTGTGGGCGTGTGACAGGACCGAATGGACGGGATGGAGTGTGGAGACGTGGAATGAAATAAAAACTTACGGCCAGAGCCTCTGTGTGGAGGACGGCGTTTGCGGAGTATTTCATTATCTGCGAGGATGTCCATGCAGTACGGAGGCAGGCGGTTATTAAAGGAGTGTGTAAAATGATCGAGGGGTCGAGTATCCTTCACGACTCAGGTTTATTCAACAGTAAGTCAAGACATTACAGTAGGGCAGGAACATAACAACTCACGGGCTTACTCTGAAATAAAGCAGTCCTTCGCATGCCGTAAAGCATGTCGCAACACTGTCGTAACAGCCTTAACTCTGTATGCATTGTATGCATATGTGACATCTCCCCTTTTTCCTAGTTATTTAATTTTAAATACTGTAAAGAGTTTTGACAGATTAGTCACAGCATCATCCTGTAATAGTGATAACAAATGTTCATTCAGTCGTACTGACCAACCAAAGGGGTCCTATGAATACAGGTTAACTTCACAGATTATGTTAATAAAGATGGGTAACCAATACCTTCAGTAGTGCTGTTTATAAAATTAAATTCAAGATGCAAGTTTTCTTTTCTAAACATTGCAGCAGTAATATCACATGTGTGCATAACATTCACAATAAACAGAACCCAAAATTCAGCAGACTCTGAGTCCACCTGTGTTTCCCTATTCATTTTCTCCCCCCCCAAAGGCCATACGTGTTTTTTTATCATTCACCCCCAGAGGTCATTGTGAAACACCCAAAACACTCCTGTCTACAAGTCCAACCTAGTGGCCGGCTTACTGACACGGCCAGACTTGGTCTGAACACGTCCTGGTGTTAGTGTATGGGTTGTCACCATAGACTATATATAAATGGACCTAGGGTCCGTGACGTCACCCATAGGATTCTGCAGAATTGCAGAGAAGCCCTTAGTAAGCGGAGTCGGCCACTAACGGCTCAACAGTGACGTCAGAGTTCAACTCCCGCCTGTTCCAGCCTGCTCCAAATAAGGGCAAAGAGGCGGAGCCGAGGCGGGACCCTGCTGCCACCCAGCTGGAAGTTCCAGAGCTAGTTGAAGCTACCAAGCTAAGCTAACATGCTCCCCATCTGCACACTGCCGTCGCATTTTACGTTTTTAAGGTAAGCGGACATGAAACTATTCAGCAAAACTATAAATAATAATCTAAGTTATTGAGTTTTTTAGCATAATACTTCAGAATCTTAAAATCCCTTAATGTTTGTATGCAATTGTGCTAAATTCAACACTGGAATCAAGCAAATATTAATATGTTTGCATGACATTAGTTATTTATATTTTGATTTCACTTAATTATACGTTTAATACATTTAAGTCAAGCTAAGGTACATGTGATGGTAGCTAGTTAGTGCTCTTACCTGTGAGGCCTCCTCCAAACAGCATAATAACCAGACTGTATCATTAAAACTAAGTACCAGTTCTAGATCCTTGACTTTAGACAAACAATTCAAAAGACAAAATGTATTTAAAGACCAATCTTTATTTCAATGTGCCTCTTAACCTGAGATATTAGTTATACAGTAATACAGGGGTAGACATTAAGGGTAAAAAGCCACTGGCCCGCCGGGCCGGTGGAATTGTATTGTCACTGGCCCCACCATTGTAACCACTGGCCCGGAGCATTCGTCTAAAAAAAAAAATCGACTAATAATGAAGAAAATTAACACACTTGTTGCTATAGTAATTTATGCACTAACTACATTACTACCTGTACTACAACATTTGAACAATCAGTTCTTCCTCATTTTCCTCAATTGTTCATATTTGGTTTATTAAAATAATGATATTGTGGTCATTGTTAAAAAATGTCTGCTATTATGAGTATTATTATTTTCTGCCTTCCTGTCATTAGGAGTTAGAAATGTAATGGCTATAGATTAGATTAGAACCTTCATTATCCTAAACTGCTGGGACATTTCCCTATAGCCAATACCTTTATATTGTCTACTCTTCACTTACTTGTCAGCACAGGTCGGCATTGATGTACAGAGCAGACAGAAGACCTTGTTTATATTGGCATCATCATGAGAGGTGCAGTGACGCGTCCTAAATCCAGGATTTGGTTCCCTCGACAAAAAGCAACGGGATTTCTCCATAGGGTTTTGGAAAATAGCTGGAAATAAGGTCTGTGGAAAACAAACCTGTTTGATAAATGCACATTTTGTTCGACCGGATAATCTCCACATGTCTACCCTACTTTTATAATTTTCGAATCATAAATCTAATCGATATATTATAAAGGGTTTAGGACGCGTCACTGCACCACTAGAAGCCAACTCCATCGATCAAGCTGAAACTTTCTCTCCCTCTTCTTCTCATACTCCCTGTCACTCTCCTTTAACTCCTCCGGTGACTTTCTTTTATTTGAAAATTGTTTTTGCTCGGCGCTTGGCCGGTTACCGGCTTGGTATTAAAAACATTTTGGCGAATGGTTAGGTGGCGCGATAGTCTGTCGTGAAGGAGCGCGCTCACGGGAGCCTGCTCGCGCTGCGCTCCGCAGCAAACAGCTGTTTGCTTTTCACCCAACAACGACAAGCGACTCACGAAACGCTATGTTGTAGCGTTAATATAAACAATTTAACAAAATTGCTTGTCAAAATACCAATACCACAGGAAACATTTTTTTTTAAAACAATATTTGTAGTGGCCGAGCGGGCAAGTGGAAAGTACGTTATGCTGGCCCGGGGTGTATAAATAGTGCTTCCGGGCCAGCGGGCCAATTATAATGTCGAGCCCTGTAATAGTATTGACAATCTAAAAAAACTGAGCAACTCAACAGTCAACTTTATATTTCTTATTGTCCAAAGCATTTATTATTTTCATTTTTCCCCTCTCATATTCAGTGTGGACGGATTGAGACAGCGTGGTGTCCAGAGAGCTGCAGAGACTTCAAGGAGAAACCCTCCGTGTGATGGACGTCCTGTCTGTTGGTTTGGAGAGGACTGAGGGTCTTTCCTCTGCGAGGAGGACCAGGCCTGATGGAGGAGCCCATGCTGGGCAAAGCTGATACCAACTGCACAGGCCTAGTCTGTCACTTTATTTGACTACATGTGTTTACTTATACATATAATAGGTTTACACCTTCTGTCCATATGTGCTTTTTATTTAAAACATGTTTTGGTTCACATTTCAATAAATTGTATTTGTATTTGCACTCCTTTCGTCCATTATTCTTACTGAAAATGTTAGATTACACATTCACATCTGACTGAAGATTGGCCCCATTTATTTGTGACGTTGCAAAACGCTGGCGGTTCAAGGCACAGGTGATGTGAAGCTCATAAAGTGAGGCAAATAGAAATAATCAGCTGATGGAGTGTAGATGTGGGAAATAGGTGCATTCGATAAGCTGACTGTGTTTTCACAATAAAAGTAGTTTCTTAGTGAATGTCCTGTACTGGTCTTACAATCTCATAACATCAGCTTTTAATGTTCCTTTTGGATGTTCTTCTTGACCCTCAGAGAAGGAGAACATGTTGTGTCTTTCAGGCATGTCCTTTCCTAACAAAAATGACAGGAAACATAAAACATATTATTGCAGAACAAGTGTGTTATTTATGAAAGAGGTGTGTTTGTGTGATTAGGGGCTGTAGATATAATTATTTTGTAATTGTAATGATTTTTTTTATTTCAACAGTGAGCTACAAAGACAATCAGATTATGAATGAACAGTATGAACTTCATCAACATTGAAATATATTTTATTATCAAAATAATATTTAACTGTTATCAAAACGTAGTGCAACTGTAGAAGCTTGCTCTGTTGTCTCACTGAAAGAATAACTTTTACCACGTTTTTTCAGACAATATTGAGAGATAAATAGTAGCAGTTCTCACTATGTGTTAAATATCTTTGCCTTCAATACATTAAATTAGAAAGCTGACAAAACCATATTTCTTTAGCCTTTATTTATACAGGTGTAGATCTCATTGAGACACAAGGGTCTTATTTTCACACAATCATATTGCTTCCTTTTGCATGGAAAAACCCCTCAACTTTACTGATGTGTAGGTGATCTAGTATTTAGTATTGTTTTAATGGAATGTATATCAGTGTATTCAAGTCAATACTTCATTTATTTAAACAATATCTTTCTTGATTCTTTGTACAGTATGAAAAATAGAGTCTTTGTACCTGTGCTGAAGTTCACTGCTGTGAGGAGTCCAGTTCTGTCTCTCACTCTCTGGTGCAGCCTGTCTGCATCACCTGGACACCTTAAACAAACAGATATATATGTAAAGTACCATGTGTACAAACAATATAACGGATTCTCTTCTGTTGAACATGTTGGATTGTGTATTGTCCGAGTCAGGGTCCTTTTATTTTACTGTAACTTTGGAAGTTGTGTTACCAATGCTTACTGTTTATTTGATACCCATTTGGTAATGCCAATTAATAAAAACAAACAAGGTTTGGGTTCGTTCTTCAGATGACTGTGACGTTAACGTGTAAGCTCAATAATGAACTCCAGCTCAACCAACCATATTGTAATATCTAAGTAATCATCTTGAAATATGACATTATTATTTGTAATATACACACATCTTAGTGTGAGGTTGATTTCACATAGGCTACACTACTTCGACATGAGCTTGTCTACGTACTTGAGCATAGCCAATTTAAATTAACCTTAGAGATGCATACAGTTCCTACCTACATAATAAAATATCTTCTCTAAGTTACAAGGATGACCTTATTTTATAAGCTCAAACAGAAGCCGTTTGTTCTACAGTATTATCCTACTTAACGCTTAACACTTGTCTATTTCGTTTAAACCTTTATATATATAGTCTATGATTTTAACTTGGAGACTACGATTAGCATCGTTAGCACCGATGTAACTACCACTCGCTTACACGCTAACCCCAAGCCTTAACATTCATTACGTAGCTGATTCAAATCATAAACTCATCAATAAGTACTCGAAGTTCCACTTACCCGCAAAAACCGCATTCATGCACCGTCTGTTTTAACCGCAAGAGCGGTCACAATAGTCCGATTATTAGCATGAATAACAAACAACCACTGCCGGCTTCAAGTTGTGTTCCCTGGATTGAACTGAGCAGGCCGAGTCCCTGTAGCTAGCTTCACGGAGCAGCTAGCAGAGAGACAAGAACCTAGCAGCAGCAGTCACTTGACAGAGCTGTCACTCAATGTGACCACGCCCTAATATATGCATAACTTTAGGCTTAATATTAATTAAACAGATGAGTTGAGAAAAAATTCACCCCCCACACAGTAGTCATGAAGGGGGAATCTAACTATACAGAGAATATGGTTTTTTGAAACCACGATGTAAACATGTTTATTTCTGCTGTAAAGTTGGGGCATTTTAACATGGGGGTCTATGGAAATTGCTCCCTTCTGCAGACTGCTCCTACTGGCCACTAGATGAACTGCAGTGTGTGGCACTTCCGTATTGGCGTCCCGGCTCTTCCCAGAGTTTGCCGCTTGGTTGTCACCTCACTTGGTTTCAGGGTAACAGTCTCGTGGTGTGTTGGCGCTTACAGGCTGGGAAATCGCCACAAGCACTCTCTGCTGGTGTTAGTGGGATATGCTGTGCAGGTCGGGAAGTTGGTTCTTCTGCCCGGAGATGAAGTCGGTTCCGCCGCAGCACTGCACCTCCTTCTGTGTTAATGAGGTAAGACCTCGGAGTAACACACTCTTTTGAGACGATTGCTGGTGTCTTCCAGGACTTCTCGTTGTCGAGCTTGGTGTAGACTGTGTTTCCTGGCTGTAGAGCTAGTAGATGCCTGGCACCATGTCGTCGGTTGTAATAAAGGCTTGTTTTTGCTTTCTCACTTGTGTCCTTTGTTTGACAATCTGTCTGTTAGGCCATTTAGGACGTAGATTTTTCTCGAGTGTCGGGAGCGTCGTTCTGATCTTTCTCCCCATTAGCAGTTCTGCTGGACTGACTTCTGTGGTAGTACAGGGAGTGGATCTATAGCACATAAGGGCTATCAGCGGATCTTCCTGACGAAGGATTCTCTTAGTGGTCTGTACTGCTCTTTCTGCATGACCGTTTCCTTGAGGATGGTGAGGACTAGAACGTGAATGTGTCTGAAGTCCCAACCGCTGTGCCAGCTCCCGGAATTCTGCACTGGAGAATTGGGGACCATTGTCACTCACACCCTCTTCAGGAATTCTGAACCTAGCAAAAGGTCGTTTTAAGTCTCTGGATGACAAGGGGCACTGGTCGTAGATGGTAGTTGTAGTATTTCCAGATACCGTGAATAGTAGTCTGAAATCACAAGGTCGTTGTGCTTGCTATTAGGGATCGACCGATATGGCTTTTTCAAGGCCGATACCGATACCGATTATTAGTAATCATGGAGACGGATAACCCGATATTTGGAACCGATATACACTTGCAGTAAAATCAGAAAATCTTGGTGTCAAAATGTAGAACAACACAAACTCCAACACAACTTCTTTGAAATGCATTTAAGCATATATTATGTTAATGAACTTTTAAACATCTTACAACTGGTTTCCTCTCCGTGCCCTTTCTTTAGTGCAGCCATCTGCAATGAGTTAGAGAGACAGAGAGTTGAAGTGGGGCTGCAGGCTGACATGCTTAACTAACAATAATGCTTATTATTATATCAAAACAATGCCTGTCTATCTAGCATAAAATCCCAATAAGCTTCTAGCAACTGCAAAACACTAGTGCTATCTAATGTTTTGCAAAATATTAAAAGTAAGGCTATTACAGTAGACCTAACATTAGTCTAGTAGCCTCACTTCTAATATTTTGCTAAACATTTGCTAGATACATGTTGGCTAGCTCATGAGCTTCACATATCAACCTGAAGAACGGCGAGGCTCCACTCGCAGCCCCCCCCGCACCACAGTTTACTTCCGCTGCGAGACGCTGCGAAGTACCTGTGGTGCGGGGGGGGGCTGCGAGTGGAGACCCCCAACTCTTGACTGATTTCCCGCGTCCCTTTGTAACTGGGAACTGATAGAATTGGATCATAAGATCGTGGTGTTTTTGCAACTTCAGCATAGGGGATTGGGATGTTTATTGAACTTCGGCTTTCAACTGATTTACCTTCGAAAGACATGTATGGCTCTGTCGCTCAGCGCTGCTGCTTGCTTCTGTCTGTGTCTGCGTTCTTTCGCACCTGCCTGTAATCTGAGAAGGTCCCGCCTTTCTGGCTGGCTCCCCGCCCGGAAAATCTTCAGTGTTGATTTACACTTCATTAATAGCCTATCAGATAGCGCTGTGGGCGGAACATTGCTCGTGTACAGAGAGTGGTGACTGCAGCCAGAGAACGGCCGCATCAGAGCCAAAGGTTTTATCGGCAATTTGATAAAAAAAAGGCCCTACCGATAAATCGGTCAAATGCGGATATCGGCCAGCCGTTATCAGTCGACCCCTACTTGTTATGTTCGCAGAGGTCGAGAACGATTCTTTTCCACGGACGACGATAAGGCAGCGGTGTGTGAAATAAGCTCCTTTTGTTGAGCCCGCTTCTGCTCCTGGCAGCTCTTGCATATGTTGACAATGTTCTTAATGTCTACAGAGAGCTCCGACACCAACTGATGCATTCACCCTTTCTCTGCATTTTGAGTGACTCCGGAACCACGATCCGTTTCCTCGTAGACTAAGCCATCAGCTTCCGATAGCTCATTTTTCACTTTGGTGTAGTCCCTGATGTTCAGTGAACATTACTACTGTATTCAGGCCATCCTGCCCTAATCAGCTTGATGACAGCCTGAAGCTCACTGTCGGCTGCTGTCTCTTTTCTGATATTCTCCATTCTCGTTGGAGATGCTGGGATGCCCTGTATCACTGTGGCTACATAGCATGCCACATCTTCTTGAGTGTCAGTCTCTTCCTTGTGGTGTGTCTGTGGGCTTCGGGACAGTGTGTCGGCGACAACAAGGGTCTTCCCAGGCACGTGCTCTGCTAAAGGTTGTACCTCATGAGCCTCATTAGTAGACGCTGACATCTCAAGGGGGACGTTGTCTAGGCTTGTTTGTTGATCAGTGGCACTAATGGCTTGTGGTCGGTCTCCAGCCTGAACTGATCCAAGCCACATAGATACTTGTCGGCCCATACGCTAGCCAAGCACCTCCTTTTCTATCTGGGCGTAGCGTGTCTCCGCTTCTGTGAGACGCCTCGAACAGTAGGCTACTGGCTTCCACTCGTCTTCCATGGAGCTGGAGGAGGACCCCCCCCCCTGCCATAGCTACTGGCATCAGCAGACACTGCTGTGGCTTTAGCCACATCATAGAAGACAAGAACAGGTGCCGTGGTCAGCATTGTCTTAATGTCCTCAAAAGCTGACTGATGTGAGTGACCCCAGGTCCAGATGTTCCTGCTCTTCAGAAGCTCGTACAGTGGGTTGACTATTGTGGAAAGGTTTGGAACGTACCTACCCAGGTAGTTCACCATGCCCAGGACTCTTTTCAGCTCATGGATGGTGGAGCCAGCTGATGTATGGCTTCAACTTTATCAGGGTCGGGCCTGACTCCTGACTGGTCGATGAGATGGTCCCAGAGAGCGTAGCTGGCTTTGTCTGAGGGAGCATTTATCTTTATTAATTTTTAAGCCTGCTGACTCAACACGCTGTGTAGTACCTTCTCGAGTCTGGCGTCGTGCTGTTCTGTCGATGTCCCATAGACCAGGGTATCGTCCATGAAGACTTCAACGCCTTCCAGCCCCTGCAGAGTCTCTAGCATTTTTCCGCTGGAAAATCTCAGGCGCACTGGAAATCCCGGAAAGGTAACCTTTTGAAACAGTATCTGCCAAACGGTGTTATAAAGGTTGTTAATTTACAGCTGACTGGGTGCAGGTGGGATTTGCCAGAACCCACTTGCAGAGGCAAAACACTTAGCTTTGCAGTTATTTCATCAGAGGTAGGTAAGATGTAGCGCTCTCTTTTTACTGACTCATTTAGTCCTTTTCAGGTCCACACAGATCCTGGCTTTGCCTGTGGTTTTCTTTAGAACGGCACCATAGGAGCACACCATTCAGTTGGCTGTGTTACCTTCTCGATGACACCGTTCTTCTCCATCCTCTGCAGTTCTCTTTTTACCATCTGTAACATTGGGAAGGGCACACGAAGTGCTGTATGCACTGCATATGGTTGAGCCCATCCTTAATTGGATTTGAACAGGTTCAGTTTTTAGTGTGCCGTGCCTCACCCTAGCCTTCAAAGTGTTCACTGGTAGTGAATTTCACTTCATCAACACGCCTCACCAAGTTCATCTCCACTGACAAATCCCGGCTGAGTAGGTTCTGAGACTTTGGACACGGACTACATATGCTTCAAATAGGTAGTTCTTTCCCTTGTAACTACTGTAGCATAAAGCGTCCCAGACACAACAGTTCACCTCCTGGGCTGTCTAATGGGATTTCAGCTGGTTTCTCAGTGTTTTTGGTGGAGTGAGTGTGTGAAATGCATCCTCACATAAGACGCTGACCTCAGCTCCTGTGTACATTTTAAATTCATTGGAGTAGATCCACCTGGAGCTGTTCCTGTCCACTGCTCTTTCTCATCTGCACTGCACACTGAGCCTAAGAAATAATGGGTCTGCTCAGCCTGTACAGTCCCTGTGACCTCATTCACTATCTATTGCTGTGTTTCGGCACACTCTGGCCCAATGTCCTATTTTATTGCACTTGTGGCATTAGCTGTAGCTGCAGGACACCCTTCTTCCTTGCTATGCTGTGATTTACCACATTCTTTCACTTCCCCCCCCCATTTCTGTTTATTTGAATCCGGTGAGTGTGTGTTGAGGTTTCCTTTGTTATTTTTTTTTCTTTGAATCTCACCTCCTGTACTGATCCCACTGTGTCTTCCTGCAGACTCACTTGTGCTGCGACCTCCTCTGAATGCCTGACGGTCCGTATCATCAGTGCTAGTGTTAGGTTCAGCCATTAGTGCAGCCTGCGCGAGAGCTCTCTGTCTCGTATCCTGACGACAATTCGGTCGCGGATATTCTCATCTCGGCTTGCGCCAAACTCACAGTATTCTGATAGATCATACGGGCTCGGATGAAACCCTCTGCCTTCTCCCCCTGGCCGCTGGATCCGCTGGTGGAAACAAGCCCTCTCGTGGATAACGTTCGTCCTCGGGAAAAACTCGTTGAACTTTCCCACCACAACGGCAAAGGCAAAAGTGAACGACTTAATATGTTTTCTGCCTCGTTGCCCATGACATAAATCAGGCAGCTCACCTGCACTCTCCCGTCATCTTTGTCGAGCTTCGTAGCGAGTCTGTACCGCTCAAGCGTTGCCTCCATTCTGGCCATTCAGTCGCTTATCAAAAGAAAGTTCGCTGGGGGATTAAACTTGGACATTCCGCCGTCTATATTCCTTTACTTTGTCTTGTTTATTTCCTGTGACTCACCGGTTACATCTGACACCATGTAGAATGATCGAGGGTCGAGTATCTTTCACGACTAAGGTTTATTCACAGTAAGTCAAGACATTACAGTAGGCAGAAACATAACAACTGGCGGCTTACTCTGAAGTAAAGCAGTCCTTCACATGCTGTAAAGCATGTCGCAACCATAGACTGGTCGCAACAAATAAGGCAACAGCCTTAACTCTGTATGCATTGTATGCATATGTGACAGAGTGGAGATCTGACAGGGAGTAGAGCGCGGCATGATTCGGTGAAGTGGCGCTAGCACGGAGTTAGCTAATGCTGGGGACCCGGGCAGCAGAGACCAGGAGCCGGATGACCGTGGAAGAAGGAGCGGTGTGAGTCCAGGTAAAATCATAATGATAATCCACAGCATATCAGGAGAATAATTCCAGTGGTTTCCAGAGGAGAATCGTAGGAGGTGCTGACAGCCTGGTGCAGAGTGGGAGCCGGGTGACCAGCCTACTAGCTTGTTAGCTAGCATGATAGCCACCGGCTGTAGGCGGCAGGGAGAGACGATGTCAGCGAGGAAGTCTGCTGATCGCAGCGGGATGGGAAGACCCACACGAGCCGCGGAGTTAGGGTGGAGTTAGGGTGGAGTTGGGGTGGAGACAGAAATGTTAGCTCAGCAGAGTTCAGGGAGCCGTGGAGCATCTAGGTAGCAGCCTGCTAGGTCCGATAATGCTAGCTAGCTAGCGGGCTAGGGACCGGTGAGCAGGAAAGAGCCAGCAGGTAGGAGATGACAACACAAAGGTCTGTGTCGATTCGATAGAGATGCTGCTATTTTTACTGATGACTGACGTTTAATAAGTAGAGAGCCAGACAGGAGAGGTTCTGATCTGGACTAAAGAACAAGATTTGGGGCGGAGGAGCGGCGAACAAACAACGCCAGCACCCTCGGCGGCCCGGGAAACATGTTCATAAACCATTGACCTCAAGACAAAGGAACCAAAAGTAGTAAAATGCTGACTTATTTATTGCTTTTAGGACTCATTCCCACTACTCTTTAACCTGTGTGAGTTTGACATATTTGATGTGTGGAGAGGAGATCGCCGTCATGTCTGTGAACATGGAAAATGATTGACAGCGGCTGAAACATTATTGTCTTTATGAAATCTGTTCTCCTCTCCTCTGCTTCAGCTCTAGGGCCCAGGTTTCTAGCAGTGGGAAGCATGTGGGCTGTGTGTGAATGACTGTAGTAGTCTATTGGTCTATCTACTGTACTGCATAATGCACAATACAATGGTGGTGGACGAGAAAGTGCAAAGCAGATATACTCAAGAGATATTCACTTATCTTTTTTATTAGTGCATATTTCTATTTAAAATCACTGAAAAAACCCTGTTAAAAAAATAGCTTCCACAGGGTCCAGGTGTGAGGGGCCACTCATGCCTGTGTGAAGCGAGAGCATTACTCCCACAGGCCTTTGCAGGATGATCTGTGAGTGCTGGTTAGAGAGGCAGAAAGAAACTAAAAGGAGCATTACAAGTGTTAGTCTTTTTAAGTTAGTGCTCATCAAAAATAGATAGCTCTGACAGCCAGGGCGCAGTAAGGGCGTGAAAAGTTAGGACGATTCTAAGGGCCCGTGACTGACAGGGGCCCAACATGTTCACAACATTAAGAAACAAAATGTAAGTAACCTTTCATCAATAATTAACATTAATAGAACGTTATATTGATAAAACTAAACTTACCATTCATTTAACTTCTTTTCTTTCAAAAGTTAATTACCCAAAGCCTCTGTACCCCCCCTTCTATTTACATGTAATGGTTTGCTCCTGCCTCCAAACACGATGCGCACCGGCAGTCTTGCAGAGAGTGAAAGCATGAGGACTGAGGAGGGATGCTAGTACTTAGCCTACATCGTGTGTTGTACCATGTTTCAACGACCAACAAAGTCAGGCTCTAAGAAAGAAAAGAAAGGAGAGAAGACAAGAGAGAGGGACTAAAGGGCGACAGTATGCCACTCAGTTTTTCACAAGAAAAGGTGGTGTGGTCCATGAGTGGTGAAATTAGTCTGTTAGCTAATGTTGTTTTGTTTACTAAGCGGACATTATGTACTGTTAATATCTTTACAGAAAATTCAGAGGTCTTTAATTTCACTGCTCTTTTAGCTGACATTTAAAGGTATGGTAGGTAATTCACTTCAGAAACACTTTGTGTTATATTCCATGGAATGCTCTTAACATCCCGATAGCAATGAATATCTTAAGTGCTTTGACATAAATACATACAAAATGGCATCTGTGGAAGCCGTGGCGCTGTAAAAAGCACGACCAATCATCTGAGCCGGCCCGGCTAAAGTAACTGGATGGCCTACCTGACTGTCAGCCTTCCATCTGTGCACAAACTTATCTCGTGCCCTCATTGGTCATGTGCGCGTTGTCGTGTTGTTGGAGGAGGGGCTATGGAGCTAATTTCCTGCCGTAACTCCACAAACAACTAAACAGGTTTTACAAATGCCTCATGATTCACTAACAAACACAATGTGGTTTGCAAATACAAAACACCATCTACAAACTAATGCATTTTTTGCAAAGAAAAAACGTATCTATCAACAAACACATAACATTTTTCTAATAAATCATGTTTCAGAGACAGATTCAGCTTAGGTTTTACAAGTTCACACATTTTTTTTCAACTACAACACTTTTTTTTACAAGTACAAAACTTTTTTTACAAGTACAAACTTTTTCTTCTCACGGCGGAATATTACGTGACTTTTGGCAGTAATATTCCGCCGTGGCTGGCACATGCTCCACGGCAGCAGGGGGCGCTACTGAGTCCATTGGGGAAGGCGGGAGCCTCCCGCCGGGAGGTTGAGCAGAGCATGGAACAGCCTGATGACAGCAGTGTTTCTAGCGATCCAGCGATCTGGGTCAGTGTTTGAACAAGGTGAGCGATCACAACGAAAACAGCCGAGACACACTTTGAGCCCAGAACACTAATGTTATTAGTGCTGTAAATATAATAAGCCTTTGTCTAAAATGGACAACATTGTAACTAAGGAGATTTAAACCATACAGCGATTCTGCACTCTTCACTTAACATATCTGAAGGGAACTTACTATATATATATATAACAAGCTAACATCTAATTTAAATTATACATTTCAAAACATATTTTCCCACATAGCCAATGATCTATATAAAACAAAAAACTGCTTTTAGTCTATTTAGGATGATGGACAGATTGAAGCATTGAGTGATCAGTCTGTAAACAAAATGTTAATCACCGACATTTTGGTTATGATATTAATACTAATGTTATTATATTAAAGCAGGGGTGGGGAACCTCCGGCCCCCGGGCCGTATACGGACCGCTAGACCATTTGGTACGGCCCTCGAGGTAATTTATAAACAAAGTGGCCTGTGCCTGGTGGTGGGGCCCAATGTGATATATTTTCATGGGGCCCAAAATCCCTGGCGGCGCCCCTGCTGACAGCTAATCAGCCCCCCCATCTCTCAACACAAATAACACCAAGAGAACAGATGAGTTGCTTTGGGATGTAACAGTATTAAGTGTGAAATGATATAAAGCAATTCAATGTTATCCCACTATTGGACAGTGTGAATATGGACCTTACTGAGGTGTTTAGTGGCGATATACACTAGATAGTGGGCAATGTCATATGCTTTGGCAAGTAAAGTGTGTCGCTGCCTCCCTGCTCAGAGCAGATTGAGAGCTTGTCTTTCATATTTCAGTCATTGTATTTAATGAAGGAACACCAATATAAAGAAATGCAATTGTGTTTTGTAACAGTGTCTCACCACACCCTTAATGTGGTGGAACAAGCTGCACAGAGCTACTCATATTTAGGATTCATTTGAAGCTTAGTGGAATAAGATATAATTGACTATGTGGAAAAGAGTATGTTTATCTACTGGTGAGGAGGTTTTTGGCCAGGTGCAAACCAACTCACATATCGACATCCTTTTATAGAAGTACATGTTCTTATTAGTTTTCTCCTCATGTGTTCTCACATCACTGCTTACTCTGCTGTTGGCCCAGGAAGCTGCAGACATACAGACAGACTTTCTTAGTTCAATAAAGCCCAGAAAAACAAGGTTTCCTTAATGTTTTATATCAATTAAAAGAAAAGGCGAAGTAATGATGGGACATTTTCCTTTTGAGAGTACTGAAAATGCAGCTTTTCTAGTGCTTTGTCAGTTAGTGGCTAAGGGTTGCACTAGGAGAAAGGAAAGCAATAAAGAATCTGATACGGAAAGGTCAAACGTTTGGGGAGCTTTAAAATGTTCAGTAAATAGATGGCAATATACTCTTCATATTTGTATATTCTTGTTTAATGGAAATATGGGCTTAATAGGGGATGTAAATGTTTGTTGGCCAGTCAACTTTGGTCCAGACAAAATTTCTAAATACTGATTGATTTCCATGAAAATCTGTTCAGGCCAAGTGGGTATTGTGATTCCCTACATTTTTCTGTTTTACTCTTACGTTGAATTGTTTTTGACTATTGTAGGACTTTGCTGCACATTCACTATTGAAATGGCTCTGGTAAATGTTCCCATTCAGAATGTGGCTTTTTATTGTGGATGGAGCGTGTGTTGAGCAGGGCTGCTCTGGGTGACGTTGCATTGGGGGCGGGTTGTGTGGACCGGGGGGAGTGGAAGAGATTCGTCAGATTCACGCGTTGTTTGTTGTGATGGCGTAGTGTGGGCGTGTGACAGGACCGAATGGACGGGATGGAGTGTGGAGACGTGGAATGAAATAAAAACTTACGGCCAGAGCCTCTGTGTGGAGGACGGCGTTTGCGGAGTATTTCATTATCTGCGAGGATGTCCATGCAGTACGGAGGCAGGCGGTTATTAAAGGAGTGTGTAAAATGATCGAGGGTCGAGTATCCTTCACGACTCAGGTTTATTCAACAGTAAGTCAAGACATTACAGTAGGCAGGAACATAACAACTCACGGGCTTACTCTGAAATAAAGCAGTCCTTCGCATGCCGTAAAGCATGTCGCAACACTGTCGTAACAGCCTTAACTCTGTATGCATTGTATGCATATGTGACATCTCCCCTTTTTTCCTAGTTATTTAATTTTAAATAACTGTAAAGAGTTTTGACAGATTAGTCACAGCATCATCCTGTAATAGTGATAACAAATGTTCATTCAGTCGTACTGACCAACCAAAGGTGTCCTATGAATACAGGTTAACTTCACAGATTATGTTAATAAAGATGGGTAACCAATACCTTCAGTAGTGCTGTTATAAAATTAAATTCAAGATGCAAGTTTTCTTTTCTAAACATTGCAGCAGTAATATCACATGTGTGCATAACATTCACAATAAACAGAACCCAAAATTCAGCAGACTCTGAGTCCACCTGTGTTTCCCTATTCATTTTCTCCCCCCCCAAAGGCCATACGTGTTTTTTTTATCATTCACCCCCAGAGGTCATTGTGAAACACCCAAAACACTCCTGTCTACAAGTCCAACCTAGTGGCCGGCTTACTGACACGGCCAGACTTGGTCTGAACACGTCCTGGTGTTAGTGTATGGGTTGTCACCATAGACTATATATAAATGGACCTAGGGTCCGTGACGTCACCCATAGGATTCTGCAGAATTGCAGAGAAGCCCTTAGTAAGCGGAGTCGGCCACTAACGGCTCAACAGTGACGTCAGAGTTCAACTCCCGCCTGTTCCAGCCTGCTCCAAATAAGGGCAAAGAGGCGGAGCCGAGGCGGGACCTGCTGCCACCCAGCTGGAAGTTCCAGAGCTAGTTGAAGCTACCAAGCTAAGCTAACATGCTCCCCATCTGCACACTGCCGTCGCATTTTACGTTTTTAAGGTAAGCGGACATGAAACTATTCAGCAAAACTATAAATAATAATCTAAGTTATTGAGTTTTTAGCATAATACTTCAGAATCTTAAAATCCCTTAATGTTTGTATGCAATTGTGCTAAATTCAACACTGGAATCAAGCAAATATTAATATGTTTGCATGACATTAGTTATTTATATTTTGATTTCACTTAATTATACGTTTAATACATTTAAGTCAAGCTAAGGTACATGTGATGGTAGCTAGTTAGTGCTCTTACCTGTGAGGCCTCCTCCAAACAGCATAATAACCAGACTGTATCATTAAAACTAAGTACCAGTTCTAGATCCTTGACTTTAGACAAACAATTCAAAAGACAAAATGTATTTAAAGACCAATCTTTATTTCAATGTGCCTCTTAACCTGAGATATTAGTTATACAGTAATACAGGGGTAGACATTAAGGGTAAAAAGCCACTGGCCCGCCGGGCCGGTGGAATTGTATTGTCACTGGCCCCACCATTGTAACCACTGGCCCGGAGCATTCGTCTAAAAAAAAAAAATCGACTAATAATGAAGAAAATTAACACACTTGTTGCTATAGTAATTTATGCACTAACTACATTACTACCTGTACTACAACATTTGAACAATCAGTTCTTCCTCATTTTCCTCAATTGTTCATATTTGGTTTATTAAAAAATGATATTGTGGTCATTGTTAAAAAATGTCTGCTATTATGAGTATTATTATTTTCTGCCTTCCTGTCATTAGGAGTTAGAAATGTAATGGCTATAGATTAGATTAGAACCTTCATTATCCTAAACTGCTGGGACATTTCCCTATAGCCAATACCTTTATATTGTCTACTCTTCACTTACTTGTCAGCACAGGTCGGCATTGATGTACAGAGCCGACAGAAGACCTTGTTTATATTGGCATCATCATGAGAGGTGCAGTGACGCGTCCTAAATCCAGGATTTGGTTCCCTCGACAAAAAGCAACGGGATTTCTCCATAGGGTTTTGGAAAATAGCTGGAAATAAGGTCTGTGGAAAACAAACCTGTTTGATAAATGCACATTTTGTTTCCGGATATCCACATGTCTACCCTACTTTTATATTTTCGAATCATAATCTAATCGATATATTATAAAGGGTTTAGGACGCGTCACTGCACCACTAGAAGCCAACTCCATCGATCAAGCTGAAACTTTCTCTCCCTCTTCTTCTCATACTCCCTGTCACTCTCCTTTAACTCCTCCGGTGACTTTCTTTTATTTGAAAATTGTTTTTTGCTCGGCGCTTGGCCGGTTACCGCTGGTATTAAAAACATTTTGGCGAATGGTTAGGTGGCGCGATAGTCTGTCGTGAAGGAGCGCGCTCACGGGAGCCTGCTCGCGCTGCGCTCCGCAGCAAACAGCTGTTTGCTTTTCACCCCAACACGACAAGCGACTCACGAAACGCTATGTTGTAGCGTTAATATAAACAATTTAACAAAATTGCTTGTCAAAATACCAATACCACAGGAAACATTTTTTTTAAACAATATTTGTAGTGGCCCGAGCGGGCAAGTGGAAAGTACGTTATGCTGGCCCGGGGTGTATAAATAGTGCTTCCGGGCCAGCCGGCCAATTATATGTCGAGCCCTGTAAGTATTTGACAATCTAAAAAACTGAGCAACTCAACAGTCAACTTTATATTTCTTATTGTCCAAAGCATTTATTATTTTCATTTTTCCCCTCTCATATTCAGTGTGGACGGATTGAGACAGCGTGGTGTCCAGAGAGCTGCAGAGACTTCAAGGAGAAACCTCCGTGTGATGGACGTCCTGTCTGTTGGTTTGGAGAGGACTGAGGGTCTTTCCTCTGCGAGGAGGACCAGGCCTGATGGAGGAGCCCATGCTGGGCAAAGCTGATACCAACTGCACAGGCCTAGTCTGTCACTTTATTTGACTACATGTGTTTACTTATACATATAATAGGTTTACACCTTCTGTCCATATGTGCTTTTTATTTAAAACATGTTTTGGTTCACATTTCAATAAATTGTATTTGTATTTGCACTCCTTTCGTCCATTATTCTTACTGAAAATGTTAGATTACACATTCACATCTGACTGAAGATTGGCCCCATTTATTTGTGACGTTGCAAACGCTGCGGTTCAAGGCACAGGTGATGTGAAGCTCATAAAGTGAGGCAAATAGAAATAATCAGCTGATGGAGTGTAGATGTGGAAATAGGTGCATTCGATAAGCTGACTGTGTTTTCACAATAAAAGTAGTTTCTTAGTGAATGTCCTGTACTGGTCTTACAATCTCATAACATCAGCTTTAATGTTCCTCTTGGATGTTCTTCTTGACCCTCAGAGAAGGAGAACATGTTGTGTTTTTCAGGCATGTCCTTTCCTAACAAAAATGACAGGAAACATAAAACATATTATTGCAGAACAAGTGTGTTATTTATGAAGAGGTGTGTTTGTGTGATTAGGGGCTGTAGATATAATTATTTTGTAATTGTAATGATTTTATTTATTTCAACAGTGAGCTACAAAGACAATCAGATTATGAATGAACAGTATGAACTTCATCAACATTGAAATATATTTTATTATCAAAATAATATCTGTTATCAAAACGTAGTGCAACTGTAGAAGCTTGCTCTGTTGTCTCACTGAAAAACTTTTACCACGTTTTTTCAGACAATATTGAGAGATAAATAGTAGCAGTTCTCACTATGTGTTAAATATCTTTGCCTTCAATACATTAATTAGAAAGCTGACAAAACCATATTTCTTTAGCCTTTATTTATACAGGTTAGATCTCATTGAGACACAAGGTCTTATTTTCACACAATCATATTGCTTCCTTTTGCATGGAAAAACCCCTCAACTTTACTGATGTGTAGGTGATCTAGTATTTAGTATTGTTTAATGGAATGTATATCAGTGTATTCAAGTCAATACTTCATTTATTTAAACAAATATCTTTCTTGATTCTTTGTACAGTATGAAAAATAGAGTCTTTGTACCTGTGCTGAAGTTCACTGCTGTGAGGAGTCCAGTTCTGTCTCTCACTCTCTGGTGCAGCCTGTCTGCATCACCTGGACACCTTAAACAAACAGATATATATGTAAAGTACCATGTGTACAAACAATATAACGGATTCTCTTCTGTTGAACATGTTGGATTGTGTATTGTCCGAGTCAGGGTCCTTTTTATTTTACTGTAACTTTGGAAGTTGTGTTACCAATGCTTACTGTTTATTTGATACCCATTTGGTAATGCAATTAATAAAAACAACAAGGTTTGGGTTCGTTCTTCAGATGACTGTGACGTTAACGTGTAAGCTCAATAATGAACTCCAGCTCAACCAACCATATTGTAATATCTAAGTAATCATCTTGAAATTGACATTATTATTTGTAATATACACACATCTTATTGTGAGGTTGATTTCACATAGGCTACACTACTTCGACATGAGCTTGTCTACGTACTTGAGCATAGCCAATTTAAATTAACCTTAGAGATGCATACAGTTCCTACCTACATAATAAAATATCTCTCTAAGTTACAAGGATGACCTTATTTTATAAGCTCAAACAGAAGCCGTTTGTTCTACAGTATTATCCTACTTAACGCTTAACACTTGTCTATTTCGTTTTAACCTTTATATATATAGTCTATGATTTTAACTTGGAGACTACGATTAGCATCGTTAGCACCGATGTAACTACCACTCGCTTACACGCTAACCCAAGCCTTAACATTCATTACGTAGCTGATTCAAATCATAAACTCATCAATAAGTACTCGAATTTCACTTACCGCAAAAACCGCATTCATGCACCGTCTGTTTTAACCGCAGAGCGAGTCACAATAGTCCGATATATTAGCATGAATAACAAACAACCACTGCCGGCTTCAAGTTGTGTTCCCTGGATGAACTGAGGGCCGAGTCCCTGTAGCTAGCTTCACGGAGCAGCTAGCAGAGAGACAAGAACCTAGCAGCAGCAGTCACTTGACAGAGCTGTCACTCAATGTGACCACGCCCTAATATATGCATAACTTTAAGGCTTAATATTAATTAAACAGATGAGTTGAGAAACAATGCACCCCCCCACAGTAGTCATGAAGGGGGAATCTAACTATACAGAGAATATGGTTTTTTGAACCACGATGTAAACATGTTTATTTCTGCTGTAAAGTTGGGCATTTTAACATGGGGGTCTATGGAAATTGCTCCCTTCTGCAGACTGCTCCTACTGGCCACTAGATGAACTGCAGTGTGTGGCACTTCCGTATTGGCGTCCCGGCTCTTCCCCAGAGTTTGCCGCTTGGTTGTCACCTCACTTGGTTTCAGGGTAACAGTCTCTGGTGTGTTGGCGCTTACAGGCTGGGAAATCGCCACAGCACTCTCTGCTGGTGTTAGTGGGATATGCTGTGCAGGTCGGGAAGTTGGTTCTGCCCGGAGATGAAGTCGGTTCCGCCGCAGCACTGCACCTCCTTCTGTGTTAATGAGGTAAGACCTCGGAGTAACACACTCTTTTGAGACGATTGCTGGTGTCTTCCAGGACTTCTCGTTGTCGAGCTTGGTGTAGACTGTGTTTCCTGGCTGTAGAGCTAGTAGATGCCTGGCACCATGTCGTCGGTTGTAATAAAAGGCTTGTTTTGCTTTCTCACTTGTGTCCTTTTGTTTGACAATCTGTCTGTTAGGCCATTTAGGACGTAGATTTTTCTCGAGTGTCGGGAGCGTCGTTCTGATCTTTCTCCCCATTAGCAGTTCTGCTGGACTGACTTCTGTGGTAGTACAGGGAGTGGATCTATAGCACATAAGGGCTATCAGCGGATCTTCCTGACGAAGGATTCTCTTAGTGGTCTGTACTGCTCTTTCTGCATGACCGTTTCCTTGAGGATGGTGAGGACTAGACGTGATGTGTCTGAAGTCCAACCGCTGTGCCAGCTCCCGGAATTCTGCACTGGAGAATTGGGGACCATTGTCACTCACAACCTCTTCAGGAATTCTGAACCTAGCAAAGGTCGTTTTAAGTCTCTGGATGACAAGGGCACTGGTCGTAGATGGTAGTTGTAGTATTTCCAGATACCGTGAATAGTAGTCTGAAATCACAAGGTCGTTGTGCTTGCTATTAGGGATCGACCGATATGGCTTTTTCAAGGCCGATACCGATACCGATTATTAGTAATCATGGAGACGGATAACCGATATTTGGAACCGATATACACTTGCAGTAAAATCAGAAAATCTTGGTGTCAAAATGTAGAACAACACAAACTCCAACACAACTTCTTTGAAATGCATTTAAGCATATATTATGTTTAATGAACTTTTAAACATCTTACAACTGGTTTCCTCTCCGTGCCCTTTTCTTTAGTGCAGCCATCTGCAATGAGTTAGAGAGACAGAGAGTTGAAAGTGGGGCTGCAGGCTGACATGCTTAACTAACAATAATGCTTAATTTATTATATCAAAACAATGCCTGTCTATCTAGCATAAAATCCCAATAAGCTTCTAGCAACTGCAAAACACTAGTGCTATCTAATGTTTTGCAAAATATTAAAAGTGAGGCTATTACAGTAGACCTAACATTAGTCTAGTAGCCTCACTTCTAATATTTTGCTAAACATTTGCTAGATACATGTTGGCTAGCTCATGAGCTTCACATATCAACCTGAAGAACGGCGAGGCTCCACTCGCAGCCCCCCCGCACCACAGTTACTCCGCTGCGAGACGCTGCGAAGTACCTGTGGTGCGGGGGGGCTGCGAGTGGAGACCCCCAACTCTTGACTGATTTCCCGCGTCCCTTTGTAACTGGGAAACTGATAGAATTGGATCATAAGATCGTGGTGTTTTTGCAACTTCAGCATAGGGGATTGGGATGTTTATTGAACTTCGGCTTTCAACTGATTTACCTTCGAAAGACATGTATGGCTCTGTCGCTCAGCGCTGCTGCTTGCTTCTGTCTGTGTCTGCGTTCTTTCGCACCTGCCTGTAATCTGAGAAGGTCCCGCCTTTCTGGCTGGCTCCCGCCCGGAAAATCTTCAGTGTTGATTGACACTTCATTAATAGCCTATCAGATAGCGCTGTGGGCGGAACATTGCTCGTGTACAGAGAGTGGTGACTGCAGCCAGAGAAACGGCCGCATCAGAGCCAAAGTTTTATCGGCAATTTGATAAAAAAAAGGCCCATACCGATAATCGGTCAAATGCGGAATATCGGCCAGGCCGATTATCAGTCGACCCCTACTTGTTATGTTCGCAGAGGTCGAGAACGATTCTTTTCCACGGACGATAAGGCAGCGGTGTGGAAATAAGCTCCTTTTGTTGAGCCCGCTTCTGCTCCTGGCAGCTCTTGCATATGTTGACAATGTTCTTAATGTCTACAGAGAGCTCCGGACACCAAACTGATGCATTCACCCTTTCTCTGCATTTTGAGTGACTCCGGAACCACGATCCGTTTCCTCGTATGACTAAGCCATCAGCTTCCGATAGCTCATTTTTCACTTTGGTGTAGTCCCTGATGTTCAGTGGAACATTACTACTGTATTCAGGCCATCCTGCCCTAATCAGCTTGATGACAGCCTGAAGCTCACTGTCGGCTGCTGTCTCTTTTCTGATATTCTCCATTCTCGTTGGAGATGCTGGGATGCCCTGTATCACTGTGGCTACATAGCATGCCACATCTTCTTGAGTGTCAGTCTCTTCCTTTGTGTGTGTCTGTGGGCTTCGGGACAGTGTGTCGGCGACAACAAGGGTCTTCCCAGGCACGTGCTCTGCTAAAGGTTTGTACCTCATGAGCCTCATTAGTAGACGCTGACATCTCAAGGGGACGTTATCTAGGCTTTGTTTGTTGATCAGTGGCACTAATGGTTTGTGGTCGGTCTCCAGCCTGAACTGATCCAAGCCACATAGATACTTGTCAAACTGGCCCATACGCTAGCCAAGCACTCCTTTTATCTGGGCGTAGCGTGTCTCCGCTTCTGTGAGACGCCTCGAACAGTAGGCTACTGGCTTCCACTCCTCTTCATGGAGCTGGAGGAGGACCCCCCCCGGCCATAGCTACTGGCATCAGCAGACACCGCTGTGGCTTTAGCCACATCATAGAAGACAAGAACAGGTGCTGTGGTCAGCATTGTCTTAATGTTCTCAAAAGCTGACTGCTGTGAGTGACCCCAGGTCCAGATGTTCCTGCTCTTCAGAAGCTCGTACAGTGGTTGACCTATTGTGGAAAGGTTTGGAACGTACCTACCCAGGTAGTTCACCATGCCCAGGACTCTTTTCAGCTCATGGACGTTTCCTGGTGGAGCCAGCTGATGTATGGCTTCAACTTTATCAGGGTCGGGCCTGACTCCTGACTGGTCGATGAGATGTCCCAGAAAGCGTAGCTGGCTTTGTCTGAGGGAGCATTTATCTTTATTAAGTTTTAAGCCTGCTGACTCAACACGCTGTAGTACCTTCTCGAGTCTGGCGTCGTGCTGTTCTGTCGTGATCCCATAGACCAGGATATCGTCCATGAAGACTTCAACGCCTTCCAGCCCCTGCAGAGTCTCTAGCATTTTCCGCTGGAAGATCTCAGGCGCACTGGAAATCCCGAAAGGTAACCTTTTGAAACAGTACCTGCCAAACGGTGTTATAAAGGTTGTTAATTTACAGCTGACTGGGTGCAGTGGGATTTGCCAGAACCCACTTGCAGAGAGAGGAAAACACTTGCTGCTTTGCAGTTATTTCATCAGAGGTAGGTAAGATGTAGCGCTCTCTTTTTACTGACTCATTTAGTCTTTTCAGGTCCACACAGATCCTGGCTTTGCCTGTGGTTTTCTTTAGAACGGGCACCATAGGAGCACACCATTCAGTTGGCTGTGTTACCTTCTCGATGACACCGTTCTTCTCCATCCTCTGCAGTTCCTCTTTTACCATCTGTAACATTGGGAAGGGCACACGACGTGCTGTATGCACTGCATATGGTTGAGCCCCATCCTTTAATTGGATTTGAACAGGTTCAGTTTTTAGTGTGCCGTGCTCACCATAGGCTTGAAGGTGTTCACTGGTAGTGAATTTCACTTCATCAACACGCCTCACCAGGTTCATCTCCACTGACAAATCCCGGCTGAGTAGGTTATTGACACTCTGGCCACGGACTACATATGCTTCAAATAGGTAGTTATTTCCCTTGTAACTAACTGTAGCATTAAAGCGTCCCAGACACAACAGTTCACCTCCTGGGCTGTCTAATGGGATGTCAGCTGGTTTCAGTGTTTTTGGTGGAGTGAGTGTGTGAAATGCATCCTCACATAAGACGCTGACCTCAGCTCCTGTGTACATTTTAAATTCCATTGGAGTAGATCCACCTGGAGCTGTACTGTCCACTGCTCTTTCTCATCTGCACTGCACATGAGCCTAAGAAATAATTGGGTCTGCTCAGCCTGTACAGTCCCTGTGACCTCATTCACCTGATCTATTGCTGTTTCGGCACACTCTGGCCCAATGTCTATTTTATTGCACTTGTGGCATGTAGCTGTAGCTGCAGGACACCTTCTTCCTTGCTATGCTGTGATTTACCACATTTCCTTTTCACTTCCCCCCCCATTTTCTGTTTATTGACTTGCCGTGATGTTGTTGAGGTTTCCATTTGTTATTTTTTTTTCTTTGAATCTCACCTCCTGTACTGATCCCACTGTGTCTTCCTGCAGACTCACTTGTGCTGCGACCTCCTCTGAATGCCTGACGGTCCGTATCATCAGTGCTAGTGTTAGGTCCGCCATTAGCTGCAGCCTGCGCGAGAGCTCTTCTGTCTCGTATCCTGACGACAATTCGGTCGCGGATATTCTCATCTCGGCTGCGCCAAACTCACAGTATTCTGATAGATCATACAGGGCTCGGATGAAACCCTCTGCCTTCTCCCCTGGCCGCTGGATCCGCTGGTGGGAAACAAAGCCCTCTCGTGGATAACGTTCGTCCTCGGGAAAAAGTACTCGTTGAACTTCCCACCACAACGGCAAAGGCAAAAGTGAACGACTTAAATATGTTTTCTGCCTCGTTGCCCATGACATAAATCAGGCAGCTCACCTGCACTCTCCCGTCATCTTTGTCGAGCTTCGTAGCGAGTCTGTACCGCTCAAAGCGTTGCCTCCATTCTGGCCATTCAGATCGCTTATCAAAAGAAAGGTTCGCTGGGGATTAAACTTGGACATTCCGCCGTCTATATTCCTTTACTTTGTCTTGTTTATTTCCTGTGACTCACCGGTTACATCTGACACCATGTAGAATGATCGAGGGTCGAGTATCTTTCACGACTAAGGTTTATTCAACAGTAAGTCAAGACATTACAGTAGGCAGAAACATAACAACTGGCGGGCTTACTCTGAAGTAAAGCAGTCCTTCACATGCTGTAAAGCATGTCGCAACCATAGACTGGTCGCAACAAATAAGGCAACAGCCTTAACTCTGTATGCATTGTATGCATATGTGACAGAGTGGAGATCTGACAGGGAGTAGAGCGGCGGCATGATTCGGTGAAGTGGCGCTAGCACGGAGTTAGCTAATGCTGGGGACCCGGGCAGCAGAGACCAGGAGCCGGATGACCGTGGAAGAAGGAGCGGTGTGAGTCCAGGTAAAATCATAATGATAATCCACAGCATATCAGGAGAATAATTCCAGTGGTTTCCAGAGGAGAATCGTAGGAGGTGCTGACAGCCTGGTGCAGAGTGGGAGCCGGGTGACCAGCCTACTAGCTTGTTAGCTAGCATGATAGCCACCGCTGTAGGCGGCAGGGAGAGACGATGTCAGCGAGGAAGTCTGCTGATCGCAGCGGGATGGGAAGACCCACACGAGCCGCGGAGTTAGGGTGGAGTTAGGGTGGAGTTGGGGTGGAGACAGAAATGTTAGCTCAGCAGAGTTCAGGGAGCCGTGGAGCATCTAGGTAGCAGCCTGCTAGGTCCGATAATGCTAGCTAGCTAGCGGGCTAGGGACCGGTGAGCAGGAAAGAGCCAGCAGGTAGGAGATGACAACACAAAGGTCTGTGTCGATTCGATAGAGAGATGCTGCTATTTTTACTGATGACTGACGTTTAATAAGTAGAGAGCCAGACAGGAGAGGTTCTGATCTGGACTAAAGAACAAGATTTGGGGCGGAGGAGCGGCGAACAAACACGCCAGCACCCTCGGCGGCCCGGGAAAACATGTTCATAAACCATTGACCTCAAGACAAAGGAACCAAAAGTAGTAAAATGCTGACTTATTTATTGCTTTTAGGACTCATTCCCACACTACTCTTTAACCTGTGTGAGTTTGACATATTTGATGTGTGGAGAGGAGATCGCCGTCATGTCTGTGAACATGGAAAATGATTGACAGCGGCTGAAACATTATTGTCTTTATGAAATCTGTTCTCCTCTCCTCTGCTTCAGCTCTAGGGCCCAGGTTTCTAGCAGTGGGAAGCATGTGGGCTGTGTGTGAATGACTGTAGTAGTCTATTGGTCTATCTACTGTACTGCATAATGCACAATACAATGGTGGTGGACGAGAAAGTGCAAAGCAGATATAACTCAAGAGATATTCACTTATCTTTTTTATTAGTGCATATTTCTATTTAAAATCACTGAAAAAACCCTGTTAAAAAATAGCTTCCACAGGGTCCAGGTGTGAGGGGCCACTCATGCCTGTGTGAGAGCGAGAGCATTACTCCCACAGGCCTTTGCAGGATGATCTGTGAGTGCTGGGTTAGAGAGGCAGAAAGAGAAACTAAAAGGAGAGCATTACAAGTGTTAGTCTTTTTAAGTTAGTGCTCATCAAAAATAGATAGCTCTGACAGCCAGGGGCGCAGTAAGGGGGTGAAAAGTTAGGACGATTCTAAGGGCCCGTGACTGACAGGGGCCCCAAAATGTTCAGAACATTAAGAAAAAAAATGTAAGTAACCTTTCATCAATCCTCAATAATTAACATTAATAGAACGTTATATTGATAAAGTACTCACTAAACTTACGATTCATTTAACTTATTTTCTTCCAAAAGTTAATTACCCAAAGCCTCTGTACACCCCCTTCTATTTACATGTAATGGTTTGCTCCTGCCTCCAAACACGATGCGGCACCGGCACTGTCTTGCAGAGAGTGAAAGCATGTGAGGACTGAGGAGGGATGCTAGTACTTAGCCTACATACGTGTGTTGTACCATGTTTCAACGACCAACAAAGTCAGGCTCTAAGAAAAGAAAAGAAAGGAGAGAAAGACAAGAGAGAGGGACTAAAGGGCGACAGTATGCCACTCAGTTTTTCACAAGAAAAGGTGGGTGTGGTCCATGAGTGGTGGAAATTAGTCTGTTAGCTAATGTTGTTTTGTTTACTAAGCGGACATTATGTACTGTTAATATCTTTACAGAAAATTCAGAGGTCTTTAATTTCACTGCTCTTTTAGCTGACATTTAAAGGTATGGTAGGTAATTCACTTCAGAAACACTTTGTGTTATATTCCATGGAATGCTCTTAACATCCCGATAGCAATGAATATCTTAAGTGCTTTGACAATAAATACATACAAAAATGGCATCTGTGGAAGCCGTGGCGCTGTAAAAAGCACGACCAATCATCTGAGCCGGCCCGGCTAAAGTAACTGGATGGCCTACCTGACTGTCAGCCTTCCATCTGTGCACAAACTTATCTCGTGCCCTCATTGGTCATGTGCGCGTTCGTGTGTGTTGGAGGAGGGGCTATGGAGCTAATTTCCTGCCGTAACTCCACAAACAAACTAAACAGGTTTTACAAATGCCTCATGATTCACTAACAAACACAATGTGGTTTGCAAATACAAAACACCATCTACAAACTAATGCATTTAGTTTTGCAAAGAAAAAACGTATCTATCAAACAAACACATAACATTTTTCTAATAAATCATGTTTCAGAGACAGATTCAGCTTAGGTTTTACAAGTTCACACATTTTTTTTCAACTACAACACTTTTTTTTACAAGTACAAAACTTGTTTTTACAAGTACAAAACTTTTTCTTCTCACGGCGGAATATTACGTGACTTTTGGCAGTAATATTCCGCCGTGGCTGGCACATGCTCCACGGCAGCAGGGGGCGCTACTGAGTCCATTGGGGAAGGCGGGAGCCTCCCGCCGGGAGGTTGAGCAGAGCATGGAACAGCCTGATGACAGCAGTGTTTCTAGCGATCCAGCGATCTGGGTCAGTGTTTGAACAAGGTGAGCGATCACAACGAAAACAGCCGAGACACACTTTGAGCCCAGAACACTAATGTTATTAGTGCTGTAAATATAATAAGCCTTTGTCTAAAATGGACAACATTGTAACTAAGGAGATTTAAACCATACAGCGATTCTGCACTCTTCACTTAACATATCTGAAGGGAGACTGGAATACTATATATATATATATAACAAAAAGCTAACATCTAATTTAAATTATACATTTCAAACACAGTATTTTCCCACATAGCCAATGATCTATATAAAACAAAAAAACTGCTTTTAGTCTATTTAGGATGATGGACAGATTGAAGCATTGAGTGATCAGTCTGTAAACAAAATGTTAATCACCGACATTTTGGTTATGATATTAATACTAATGTTATTATATTAAAGCAGGGGTGGGGAACCTCCGGCCCCCGGGCCGTATACGGACCGCTAGACCATTTGGTACGGCCCTCGAGGTAATTTATAAACAAAGTGGCCTGTGCCTGGTGGTGGGGCCCAATGTGATATATTTTCATGGGGCCCAAAATCCCTGGCGGCGCCCCTGCTGACAGCTAATCAGCCCCCCCATCTCTCAACACAAATAAACACCAAGAGAACAGATGAGTTGCTTTGGATGATGTAACAGTATTAAGTGTGAAATGATATAAAGCAATTCAATGTTATCCCACTATTGGACAGTGTGAATATGGACCTTACTGAGGTGTTTAGTGGCGATATACACTAGATAGTGGGCAATGTCATATGCTTTGGCAAGTAAAGTGTGTCGCTGCCTCCCTGCTCAGAGCAGATTGAGAGCTTGTCTTTCATATTTCAGTCATTGTATTTAATGAAGGAACACCAATATAAAGAAATGCAATTGTGTTTTGTAACAGTGTCTCACCACACCCTTAATGTGGTGGAACAAGCTGCACAGAGCTACTCATATTTAGGATTCATTTGAAGGCTTAGTGGAATAAGATATAATTGACTATGTGGAAAAGAGTATGTTATCTACTGGAGTGAGGAGGTTTTTGGCCAGGTGCAAACCAACTCACACTATCGACATCCTTTTATAGAAGTACATGTTCTTATTAGTTTTCTCCTCATGTGTTCTCACATCACTGCTTACTCTGCTGTTGGCCCAGGGAAGGCTGCAGACATACAGACAGACTTTCTTAGTTCAATAAAGCCCAGAAAAACAAGGTTTCCTTAATGTTTTATATCAATTAAAAGAAAAGGCGAAGTAATGAATGGGACATTTCCTTTTGAGAGTACTGAAAATGCAGCTTTTCTTAGTGCTTTGTCAGCAGTTAGTGGCTAAGGGTTGCACTAGGAGAAAGGAAAGCAAATAAAGAATCTGATACGGAAAAGGTCAAACGTTTGGGGAGCTTTAAAATGTTCAGTAAATAGATGGCAATATACTCTTCATATTTGTATATTTCTTGTGTATAATGGAAATATGGGCTTAATAGGGGATGTAAATGTTTGTTGGCCAGTCAACTTTGGTCCAGACAAAATGTTCTAAAATACTGATTGATTTCCATGAAAATCTGTTCAGGCCAAGTGGGTATTGTGATTCCCTACATTTTTCTGGTTTTACTCTTACGTTGAATTGTTTTGACTATTGTATGGACTTTGCTGCACATTCACTATTGAAATGGCTCTGGTAAAGTGTTCCTTTAGTGTTCCTATCCGTACCATAAACCTCAGTAGTATGAGTGCTAATCAGCAAATGGTAGTA